>VXBH01004054.1:539270-556609 GCA_013400035.1 Rynchops niger
GGCTATAGGCTGAGCTTTGGGCATGTCAGTGACGTGAGTTAGAAATCAGCTTAAACTACACAGAGTCAACACCCAGGAATACAGAGGAAAGCCCCTCCTGGAGCACAGGGCGATGGAGGAGGCAGGAGGTTCTGCTGCTCCCAGCTCCGACCTGCTCGGCAGCCCGAATTCACATTGCCTTCCTCTACTTTTTTGTTGTCTCCCCTCTAGCTCTTACCTATTTTGAGGCTGTTTGGAGCAGGTTGTCTCTCTCTGCACAGCACCTGGAAGACTGATTATGATCTCTAGGCTCTACTGTAACATAAATAGTGAGACTACACTCACATATCTCACCAACTACTAAGAAGTTAGAAGTTTCTACTTGGAAAGAAAAAAAAAAAAAAAAAAAGGAGCTACTAATTTTAAAATTAGCAGTAGCAGCATATCCACAGCTAATATTTTCCCATTTAAAACAGAAATAGTGCTGAAGAGCAAGATGGAGTCATAAAGGGAAAAAATGCCAACATTTTTTTTTCTTCCTCTCTAGAAAATTCTTTGTATTCCCAGATAACTCTTCTATGCTCACTGGTATAAATTATCCCTAAATCTTTAGGGATTAAGACAACATTTACACAGAGATTGATTGTCTCCTAACGGTCCGCTGTAGCCTTCCAGTAAAGCAGCTAATACTGGGTATCTTCCAAGACCAGATCCCAGACCCTTGTCTGCAATTCTCACTCTGCTCCAGCTTTTCTATTGTATTCTGTTCCTCTGAAGGCCTTTTCCAACAACTGTTATAAGGTAATCTGCCAGTGATATCACTGATGCACCCCCCTCATCTGACCAGATTTGGAAACCTTTCTGCAAGCTGCTGAGCAAGCAGGCTTTGCTGGCTCCTGTCTCTAAAACTGCCAAAAAAAAAAAAAAAATGCTCCAGATCCAAATATCCAAGCTCTGACTTTCAGGAGAATTGAATTATGCAGTGAATTCAACCTCTGAAATTTCAGTTCAGATGTAATTTAAATGCAAACCTGTGGCTTTCAGGCTTACGATACACCTAAGTGGCACCAAATCAAATGTTTTCTGAAGTTGACTGAAAATTGAATTAGTCCCTTCAGGTAGATATTCTTCTGTTTGCTTTAGAGGATGACACAGATGTAGCTTAACTCGGTATCCAATCAATAATTTAATTTTGATCCCTAACTAAATGAATCTTGATAAATATCAGGCACTTTTAAATTGGGTTTAATTAGTGTTTATGAATGTATTTGAGGGCTCTGATTCACAAACCGTGGCAACTCCATGATGAAGCAACCTAACCTTGTCTTTCTGCTAGAAGCTACTGCCCCGTGCCCATTTCAGAGGCAGCAGATGGTCCTCAGACATGCAGGGCTTGGGTGTCCTCATCCTAACAGGAAGTAATCTCAAAAACCGTGTTCATGATGCCCGTGTTCAAAGGGAGCGATGTCAGTGATGTGGAGGGGGAGAAAGGGACATGAAAGAGGCAGCCGGGGAGGGGCCCAGCTTTGAATTTCCAACTGTGGGTAAGAGGTGGTTCAGGAATAGCTGATGAGAGAGATGAGCAGCACAGAAAGACGTCAGCACGGGGAGAGGTGGAAGAGATAGCATCTGTTTCCTTTGGAGACTATGCAAACAAGGAGTGACATAGTGGAAGCGTGTAAAAGAATTAATGGTCTAGAGAAATTATGGCTATCTACCATGTCTCCCAACACACAAGAGCTCCTAGCAAACCAGAGGCAATTGACCTGCAGCAGATGGATATTCTAAGGGTTAAAACATCTGCAGATCCATTCTCATCATCAGTCAACACCAAAAAAAACCACTGAAAATGAAGCACAGCCATGGGGATGGCTCCCAGTTGACCTTGTAGAGAAGACTACACTGCTTTGGGGAGAAGGAAGGCTTAACTCCCTGAGCACAAGCCATGCCATGCCTCTCACCCTCTGGGCTGAAGCAGGCCCTAGCCTGCTTTGTGTGCCAGCACAGACACGGCCGGTCAGGTGGAGAAATTAGCCAGGATCCAAAAGGTGCAAGATCCTTATCGGGACCCAGCATTGCACTCAATGGGGAAGGAGAACACAAAGGCATAAGCCAACCACGTGTTGGTGGAGATTACAAAGAAACATACTCTAGGGACATAGTACTCGTGACGCTTCCATACTCCTCTTCAGAAGTCACCAATACCAAGGTTTGACAAACCGTTGGGGTGACACTGCGGTTCTCGGGCTTCAGTGCTCCAAAATTGAAGCTAACAGCCCCCACCTCCCAGTCGAAATGATCACAATGCCACCAGCTAACCAGTTGTGTCACCTTGCGGCTTTCCTAGATGTAGCACACACATCCATGGCACATACTGGACTGCTGTGGGAAAACCACATCCCATGGGCAAAGGAAGACATGCTCCCAAACGTGCAGTTTTGCCAGTGTAACCACATTGGCCCTTAGGATCTCTGCCTGGAAAGCTGCAGTGTTGGAAGTCCATACTTCTTCATGCCCTGACATAATGAGGGTGTGCATTTATCTATCACACTTCATTTTAAATAAATATCAATATTTTTTCCCCTGGGCTCTCCTTTCTTGTTTTGTCAGGAGCAATGATTGTATCATAGCCAACATTATGATGCAAAATTAGAGGGAAGTAAATGCATTAGAAAGGTGGCATCACCTGGAGAGATGTGACGGCTGCTCGCATTAGCTCAAACATCTTTCCCCCTGCAGTCTGACCCTAGGTGTAAATCAGAGAAGCCTGACGGGAAATAAAAAGAAGTACTATCCTGTTGACCCAGTTTTCATAGAGAGCAGTGTGTATAATTATTTTGGCCACCTGCAGCTGATAAACCAATCCTGTGTGAGGTTAAAAATTACCCAGGCATTTACTGGTGACACAGCAGTATGCTAGAAACCTGCACGGCAAACCTGCTCAGCCACAGCTATGCTGGAGGGAGGTGTGGTGAGGCGTGATCCGGGGCTGAGATAGCTCTGCTGGCAGATGTACTCGGCATGGAGAAAGCTCTACAGGCTTCTGCCGAGGTGGTTTATTTTGTTCAGGAATGGTAAAATAAGTGATACCACAAATACCTTCTTTTGCGATAAGGTAGAAGCTGCAGAAGGGCTGTGTGTACGGTGCTCCAGCCTGCAGGAATATCAGTCTTTTTCAGCAGTAAATAAAGCACTCCCGAAACTACTGCATTGCTGCAGGGAAACCACTCCCCATGGGAAAAGTTATGGTACTAAAAGTGTGATTTTTTTTTTTTCTATAAATAGCGTCAATGCAAAGGATTTCTGCCAGAAAAGCTGTGACACGGAGTTGCCCTTCTTCAGGCCCCAGCAGATGCCGATGTGCCTGCAGAAGTCCACGGCAGAGAGTAGGAGGAATGTGCTGAGACGGCATCCTCCCTGTCTGTGCTGATGACGCCACTCCTGCCCATTACCAGGCTGCGATCCTCCACGCCGGGGATTGCAGTGCTGAGCCCCAGCAGTTTAGGTTCACACAGCCTGTTTTCCCCACGGATGAGGGTAGCGCTCCCAGGCTCCAGGGCAGCGCACGTTAGGCAGCCAAGGCTGAACGCGACCTCCAGATGTTCAGCGGGTTCTGCAGCCCTGGCAAAAAAGGTTTCTGAAAGAAATCCACCATGGTGCAAATGCAGCCCCTCACAAATCACTGCCTTGTCACCCTCTTTTGTCATCCCTCACGCAGCCTCAGCGCCCCTTCCCTCATTTCTCAGATTTTCACTTTATTTCTTCACAGGTTGAAAAGGACTAGAAAAAGACAATTTATACGTCTACATAATTTTGGTTTTATGTATAACGTGTTTTAGACCACCCAACTGGGGGGCAAGAGACAACGTTTTATATGTTTTCAGTTTTCCACAACTAAACATTTTTTTTTTTTTGTATTTGATACGTTGCAGACCCTCAGTGAATACCCAGAAATAAAATGGGATATAGATGTTACTAATTCTTCTAAATTAAGCGACCTACTTGGGAAAGCATTGTCGCTGTGACTTAAGGCAAGAGCACAAATGGATATAATTATATAGGCATAACTTGCTGTTCTGTCTTGGATTCATTTATGTCATTTGGGAAGGAATTTAAGTTCAGCCGAAACATTCCTATTTCTATCAGAGAAAAAAAAGGTGAGAACCTTAAGATAAATTATAGTTATACTACACAGCCTAATACATTGGTATTAATGGTAATGGTATAATGCACCATATAAAAAAAAATCTAATTCCTGTATCTTCCATTATAGCTTATATCCTCATTTCATGCAAAATTGGAGTAAGCTATTAATAGCAGTGGACTTCCTAAAGATTTGCTCTAGATTAAAAGATTCTCATCTGTTCTTAGTGTGGAAACTGCAAATATTGCTTTAATACA
Organism: Rynchops niger; assembly: GCA_013400035.1. Classification (NCBI taxonomy): domain Eukaryota; kingdom Metazoa; phylum Chordata; class Aves; order Charadriiformes; family Laridae; genus Rynchops; species Rynchops niger. The sequence continues at coordinate 543,651 of VXBH01004054.1, forward strand.
AACACAACTGAACTGTAAATCAGCTCATTACACCTCAGGCCTGTGCTATGTAATGAGCACACTATGTTAAAAACATCGGTACAGGCAAGTTGTTCTTTAACAGGTTTTCCTCAAGACCGGCCAGCTAATGAACGGGGTTTAATCATGATACTGAATCATTTTCCCAGAATTATTGAGATTTGCACTCAGGTACAGAAAGTATACATCAGACATAAGTCCCATGTGTCCCCACAGTTCACCAAGTCTGTGTGGTCCATAACCCATGAGATACCGTGCTTATAACATATCTACTGTAGTCGTATCTACTGGGGAAGCCCAAATCACGCTCTCTGTGACACAGGGTGGTGACAACACTGTCATAAGAACGTCTCTGCTCAGCAAGCCAAGCACAACACAAGTCCTCTGCTGTGAAAAAAACCACTTTTCCTACCCCCGAACCTAATCAGATATTATCATACCGTGGCCCTTGGCTGCTTAACGCCAGTTTGCTGCGGAGGCCAGGCTCAAATACAACATGAACTGAACTCTCCACGATGGCTAAAGCAGTGCCATGGGGCTACAATTGCTGCACTGCTGGGATGTCTGTGCCCTGGTGGCACTCAGATGCCACCCGTCGCCAGCTTGGTGTTGAGAGCCACCCTGTATGAAGTGCTGTGGGTGGGAGAGACGGGTTCCAGCTTCTGCTTTCGTCCTGCAGAGATTGTGCTTTTCACAGCTCGGTTATTAAGGCAGATGGCTGCCTGCAGAGCCCAAGGCAAACGGACAGATGGGCTCTCCTCCCCTCAAAACTACGAGCAAGAGCTTGCTGACCTTGCCTGTTTTCTTGGCTGGAATCAGGCAAAAAAAGAACTTTACCGTAGCTTGCATTCCTACTTCTACTTGGGGTAAACTGGGATGGATGCAAATCTTAGTTTTCCTTGTCTGCCTGCAGAGATCCAACACCAGGTTGGGGCTTGCCGCTCAGAGATGAGCTTGAACTATTCCTAAACTCAATGGTGCTTCATCTCCTTCTGAACTCAGATTGCTCCCCTGCTGCATTTGTTCCAGATCTGATCAGGCAAGGAAACAGTCAGCACTTCACCTCTACATACTCCAAGCAGCACATTACCTTTGTTCATATTAATGATTACATGCATTTATGATACCATAAATGCTTAGAAGAGCCTTCAGGATCCATGTGGCTTGGAAGAAGGAAAGAAGAGATAGCAGGGAATATAAAGGAACGATTGATATGGGAACATGCTGACCTCAGAACAAATTTAAACTGATGTTGGTACAAGTTCTAACTTCGAAATAACTCTGACCCATCACCTGGTGACCAGCTCCATCTGATGCTGTTTCCCTGGAGGTAGACATGAGAAACTATGCAGGGAGTGAAAAACAGAGGTAACAAAACCTGTGCTGCAAAGCACTGAGAAATTTCCACCCTCACCCTCCAAAGCAAATATGGGGGTGCCTGTGTGGAAAGACAACACGCAGAAGTTCAGGGAGGGCTGGCTGACTTCTGTCAGTCTCTTCTGACCTAAACTTTTCTATGATTCAACTCACAAAAGTAGGACGAGGAAAAAACATCCCAAAATATCCCTCACGGTAAGAGCTCAAAGAAAATCAGTTTGGTCCGTTTGCAACCTATACAATCCCTTCTCCAGCTTCTGCAACACAGTTTCAGACATCGATGCAGTGGGAGACACAGAGCAAGGAGACAAGCAGGTACTTGGTGGGACGTTGAGGCCTTTGCATTCGGACCAGAAAGTGTTGCAACAATCTGAAAACTGCACAAGAGTTGCTGAAAAGAAGCTTGTAGAAACTTACTGAGTATGACAGGCCTGTCCCAAAGGCTTGTGAGCTTCAGCAAACCCCTCAAGAAGCCTGGCTTGAAACAGGAACTTGTGACAGAATTCCAAGTCAACAACTGTACTGTAAATATTTTACACTGAAGTTGATCTGCTTTCCTTCCCTCTTTTATAGTAACATTGCCTCGTGTTCTCTTCTCTCCCAAAAAATCTGTTCTTTCCATTTTTTTGTTGTCCTACAACCCTACACTCAGAGATGTCAAACCACCAAAAAAAGCAAGGAATAGTGCATCCAGAAGAAACAGGAATGGAGGGGACTGGCGACTCCACAGAGTGTAATTGCCAAGCAATACATTTTGGTGTCATGAAGCTGATGTTATGGTTTCTCGGTAACAACAGGGCAGACCTGCTGAACTGAAGAGGAAAACTGCTGGCTTTTAGCTCACAGAGCTCTTGACTTGCTGCTGAGCAAAAATGCTTCACCTACTTGCCGAAGTCAATCCTGCGTCATCCCAGCTACAGGAATCACACAAGTGGCCCATTACCGAGTGAAAGCTCCTCTCCAGCTGCCTATTTGGTCTCCATATCAGGAGATTGTAGGCGAAAATGGAATGCAGCCTTGCCTAGGGGGCTTGATCTAAAAAAGGGATTACTCAGGGAGTGGAAATCCAGCACAGAGACTGGGAATTTAAGAGCCCCTCTTTAACTCCCCATCAAGAGAGGGATCAGCAGGTGGGACCCACAATGACATCACTGTCCTTGAAGAGCTTACAAGCACCCTCGGGCAGCCCTCTGAGCTCCCACCTACCCACACGTCCATCTTATTCCCAGCAGACTCTGCCTAAGGCAATGAGGGGCACCAAAGTTTGCCCTCAAGAAGAATATGGAACCATTTCCATGTCCCACACTTTTCCCTTCCCACTCCCCTTTGGACACTGGTCTAGCCCACAGTCTTTCACCGTGCAACCTATTTTTATCTTCCCTCCAGAGGAAGCAGCATTTACACCAGCCCAAACCCTCCAGCTCGCTCGTGTGCAGGCTGCTGGCCTCTATTTACACGTCACCTCCAAAGCTTTCATTTGGCAGGCAGTCTGGAAAATGCCAGCGTGCTACATTAACCTGTGTTTCTCTCTTCATTCACCGTTCTTAATCAATGTTTGGGGAGGTATTAACATGGGGCTAGGCCACAAAGTTTGCATCTGGGCTTTTCTCATGTTCGGAGGAGCTGAGCTAGCACCAGAGACTGGTGAAGGGTCACCCCTTCCTCACGTAGCACCTGAAAGTCAGTGTATAGCAGCGACTCTCTGTCGCAGAATTCCTTCTTCTACTTGGATATACAGTCATTGTAATTTTTCCCCCCTGCTTTCCCAACTCTAAGGCCCCAAGCAGTCATTTGGTTCTGATACTGAAGCTGTTCAGAAACTACCAGCACTTTTAGCTTAACTGAAGCCTTTGCCTTCAGGCAATGATGCAACAAAAAGGGAGCAGTGATAGAGGATGAGTTAAAAAGCATTAAATCTCTCTGTAGCTACTTTAGGAATGAATACATTAGCTAGTTATTACTGAGTTTCATGTGTAAGTGTGACAGATAAGTCTAAGTTTGCAGCAAGATAGTTCTTCTCATACCACAGGCTCTGAAAGAGCGTCAAGGTGAAAGAGAGGTGACAGAGGACACAAGATGACGTCTTCTGCTCTTCCTCAGGTGGCCCATCTCACATGCAAGGTGCTAGCAGGCAAGTTGAAGTCTGAACTTCCAGTCTGTCTGCTTCCACGGTGTCGTCTCTCCTACACACTGCTGTTCTTGGGAGACAGCTATGTTCAATAACGTCTGCGGTTATGGAGGTGTAAAGGGGTCCTGAGGTTCCTGAGGCAGTTGGAAGGGACACAGAAATCCATCCTCACCACTGTCCTCTCTCAGGGCCTTTGTGTGGCCACCAACACCCCACAGCCCCTTCGATGGCATAGGGAAACCTGTACGCACCAGTCAGCACTGCCAAGAGAATGACCCTGATAAGGATAACTACTGGAGACAGCACCGTGACAGGGACAGAAGTTACTCAGGCCAACTACCAGCATGCATCTGTAAATGACCACCACTCTTTTTCCCCGAGTCTTTCCCTTTGGTTTTCAGCAGTACCAGCCCGTTTGGCAGCAGGGGTAGGTTTACACTGCACCTTTTGCGCAAAGCGGTAAGGCAGTGATGCACTGACATATCTGAGGCATCTCGGAGCTACCCAGCTTATGGTACAGGCCCTCCTCCACCAACTGCTGGTCTCAGGAGAGGCTGTAAAACCTGTATGGGCAAAGCGAGGCAAGGGAATTTTGTCTGTGCTCTGAGCTGCCAAGGGTTTCCAGGTACTGAGGTCTGATGGTTTAAAGCTGTTCAGTATCTGTCTTGATCATAATATTGCAGGCATGTAACACACCCACACTCCTTATGCTGTATCATTTCAATTGAGTGACCTACAAACAGGTTTTCCAATTTTCCAAGCACGGAAAAGCTAAGGGCAGTTGGGAATCTCCATCACACAAAATAGTCCAGGATATTTCCCATTTTTGGACTCCTGGAGAACCCGTCTACTCAGTGTTTAGCAGACAGCAGCTTCTGGGACTCTGAGGGAGGTGTATAACACTCTGATGTTGCCAGCAGTGCAGGAGAGAATGACCCAGCATGTAAATGCAAGGATGTAAGGATGACCTTGACCCTTCCAATTAGAAATATCATGACTAAATTCCACAACACACACACACCTTTGCCTTCATAGATGTAATGTCATCAAGGATCATTCTCTGTTTGTTTGAGGGGGAGAATAACAAGGGAAGCTGAGAAAAACACAAGCTGAAGACAGAGATACCTTCTGGTTAAATATCAGAGCACCAACAATGTAATAACTGCAGATATTAGCACATTGTTTGTGGGGGCTGACATACATACCTACCTAAACTTCTCATCACATGTGTAGGTAGAACTTGACATTCTAAAGCATTCAGTAGTCTCAGCTCTTAACTCATATAATTTTTGTGATGGAATATTAAAAAAAAAAAAAAAAAAGGCAAGGAATGCATGGTCTTTGGTAAGGAGCAGAGCTAATGGTCCTAAAGTGATATATTCTTATTTTTTATTTCTGTTCTCACCAAAAGCAAGATCCATCTCTCATTACCCTTTCCTATGATGCTCACAGGACAGTATATATACACTAGAACTAGACTGGAGCTATACTGGGACAGAAGGGTTATCCTAGATCCTTTAGGCGCTACAGTTTGGATCTGCAGATAAGTCCTGAGGGAAGCGAATAGGAAGCAGAGATGTTCCCTGCTTCCCAAACACACAGGCCTTGACTGGTTAGAGAAAAACTGGGACTTCCCAGATTCCTTTGCTTTATTCCTGTATGCAGTGTTGTACCACACGCTTTGGTCCTCTCAACCTCCCTCCCCCATCCCTGTTGCACATCTCACAAGCCCTTTCAGAGCTAAGGCAGGCAGTATATTCAGTAAAATATACTTGGCCCTACAAGATGGGGTATGAGCATGGTTAAATGCCTTTGCAATACAAATGATAACAGTAACAATAATGGTTGTAGCTCACTCACAGCCTCTTCTTTCCTTTCTAAGACTGGGTGTAAATAATGTTCTTATCTTCTGAGAAATACCTCTGGCATCTCTGACTAGGCGATAAGTAGAAAGAAAAGAGACACTCTTAACTGCTGATCAAGAGGGAGGAGAGTGATTAGCATCCTCTGGGGAACACCTTGTTGATGATGGCTGCTTTGCATTGTTGAGGCTGTAAGAAGCACCTAAATTCCTCCTCCACAGAGCTCTCAGCTGCTGATGAAGTCAGTTCTGCATTAATCCCTCAGCACACTCCTTGTCAGGCTGATTTCTGATCAAAGCTTTCCTTGCCACTGCAGTCATAATTGCAACCTTTGGTAAACCCTCCCCAGTTTGAGAAAGGGACACAGTCTGAATGTCGGTGGGAGGAAGGACTGGACTTAGGCAACACCAAGAGTCTTCTGAAGTAAGAAAACGAAACAAAAACACCCTGCAGAGGGACCAATTAGTAGCAAGGCTGAATCAATTTTTGGAGTTTTCACATTGGGGGTTGTGGCCCTAGTTCCCTGGTAGCTGGGTTTGATCCGCTGGGTCTCGGCAGTCCCCTGGAATTGCCCATCAGCACACAGTGCGCAGCCCCTTATGGAGATTTAACCCAGTTTCCGCCATGCACAAACTTGACCAAGGCAAGGAGAAACAGGCCCAGTGAAACAGCATCGCTCCTCTACAAGGTCAAAGCCTGGACTAGCATGCAAGCTTCCCGAGCTTAGACTTAATCTTGAGGGGCGGATCGATCCAGATGTGTGGGTACGACCCACTGCACTGATTTGCATTGGTGACTACCAACACAGCCAAGCTCTCTCTGCCCGCACCAGTGAAAGTAAACGGCATTCATGTGGCTCTGCACCCACACTGGGATGCTGTATCGACAGTCTGGCTCTGCAGCCAGGCCCGAGATGGTTAGTCTGGGGAGCGCTGCAATGCGCCCTGACACCTTCTTGCTGCGGTCTCCCCAGCCTGGGCAACAGAACACAGACAGAAGAACATGCTCATTGAGGCTCTCTCTGCACTGTAGGATCAAACTGTGCTTTAAACATCTCAGAAAACACCTGTGGAAGAAGGTCCCTCCCAGACATACTTGTTCTACCACCAAAGGTGGGCCCCCGTGTTCTGTGGGTCTGGTTGCACAATATTAAAAAAACCCGCCAACCGGATCAGAAATACTGATGTATCTAGCAACAACCTACATTTGGATAGTGTAGGTTGCTTATGCTTTCAATTACAGCCCACCTCTTAAAGAAGGTGATCCTAGCACTCAGCAATGACGTCCTTTCTCCCCTCTTTTTACACTTTTTTTCTCCCTATATTATTGCTCACACAAAACATCCGTTTTCAAGCACGGTATTTCCCTTTCTAATAAAATGCAGCAGGAGGTTCCACAGGTTAATTATAAATTGGTTTAAAAAGCATTTACCAAGAAGTGTTTTAAATCCATTTCCCTTAATTTCATTTGATGCAGCATATGTCTTGCAGTGCAAAGGGGAGATGCGGCTTTATTGCCACTATCTGCCAGATGAACATGTTCATCATCAACAGCGCATGGAGTGATAAGTCCCTTATCTGATACAGAGAGACAAAACACTCCCTCTTTCTTATCAATAAATTGAGTTATCAGCCAAGTGAAGTAGTTTTTCGGTAGCCTTTCTGACTGCGTTTTTCTTTTAAATCCATACTGGCAGCAAACGTTCATGGGTGCATTTGCCTCTCTCATGCTCATTTCAAAATGCAGCAGCAGCCACAGATAAGAATGCTTCATCTCCCCAAGACGTCTGGTCTGACTGCTCTTAAACAGTTCCGAATTTGGTCTGGTTCCTGGTAAACTAGGCTACACTAAAAGTAACAAAGATGATGCCAGAATGGTCAAAGAGCTTAGAGGAACACAGAGGCTGTAACCGAAGCCTGCTGAGGTTCCATCACCGAGGGCTTAGGCCACCCTTCTTGGTGCCATCCCTTACTTTGGAGTGCCTGACCTGAGACAATTAGAACCCAAAAACTTTGGAAACTGCAAGCCCTGATCTAGCCAAGGTAACACGTTTGCTGTACCTGACTACATATGCCCAAATCCATTCAGAATTAACTGCAGAATTAAAGCTAGAGAGGGTCAGGGTTACCAGCCATGTGACATTATTAGGAGACTGTAACAGATGAATTCATGGAAAGTTTTTTAGGTGTGAAGAGTTAGAAACCGTCTGATGCCTTTTTAGGACTCAGTTTGGTGGTATGTTCCCTGCTGACATGCTCTGCGCTGTGAGCAGCTCCTCTGAAAGGCTGTACTACGGAGTACTACCCATGAGAAAGGTGTCAGCATCGCACTAACTCCAGCAGAGAATGAATGCGCTCAGTTGTTGGTGTGTATTTCTCAGTGCTGGCATCAGTATCATTTTGGTTGAGTGTGGCTGGAAAATTAACTTCATTGGGCTAGCACTGATTTGTCCTTGACTGCAGAGGCCAACTTCACAGCTCATCAACATAATTTTTAAATGTGACTTCTCTTCCATAAACCAACCCCAAGAAGACATAACCTGATGGCAGAAACTCATGGAGGGCAGATACCTCAAGTCAGAAATGTTTCCTGTAAATACCTTCAAACTCCCTGCTCCATGCTCGTCTTCCTCCCTCCCATAAAGACATGATCAAACAGGAGCTCCAAGATCAATATAAGGGTTGATGACAAGAACATCATCATTTCACCTGCTGAGCAAGACAAGCAAAACCCATGAGCTCTCTTGAGCTCACTCAGCACGGAGACAGACAAGGGAGCTCAGACAATCTTCACCAGCAGCTTGAACCAGAGCTCTGGAATTTGCAATGGCTCAGATGAGTAGATTGCATACATCCTTCCACCTCCCCAGAAAATCAAATACAACCACCTATGACCTACAACAAGACCAGTAACACCTCCAATCTCCAGTGTTTTCCAAAGCGTTTTCCATACATATCTACATTTTTAGACATCCTCCCTCTCTGAGGCTACTTTCTTTCCCAGAATGTTTTGCTGTGGCTGTACCTGTTCATTTGGGAGCAATCAGATGCCTCTTCTTTAAAGCAGCTATTTTGCAACCAGCTGCATTATTCCTGGAAGGGCTGTATACTCTCACCTGTTTGTAGACGGGACAGGATTGTTGGATATTAATTCTCGAAGAGACAAGAGATAATTATAATAATGGCCCAGCTGACAATAGTTTCAATAGTTTCCAGCCTTGCTGTCAGCTGACACATTCCTTCCTCCAGATAATATCTGATACACTCAGATATTTCTGAAGCTTTGCCTCCACAGGACGTGCCATAAGAACTAGAGCGAGCTCTGCACTCCTCTGCATTCATACCAAACCTGCAAGGAAGCAACTAGAGGAGGGGTTGATTATTTTGCTTGAACATTAATAAGAAACCTGCCTAATAACTTCCAGTCCTTCCCTCCTTTCCAGCTGCAATGGTGCCCTGGAACTCCTTCCCACTGGGGACACAGGCTTGGCAGATCCCCTCGGTGCCACGCCGAGCAGTGGGGGACTCTCTGCACTTGCAGGTGCAATATGGAACATGTCTACCACCTGCACAGGTAGGCAGAAAGACTCATCTCCGGTGTCTCACACACAATATCCAGCCCTGTGCAGGGTGCAGAATGGAGAGCATCATTCAGAAACTCCTGCCTGCCAATGTTGAAGGGTTGGAGCCACTCAATGGGAGAGGCTCTGATCCCATCTTAGCTCTAAAGATCAAGGCTTTTAAAATTAAAGAAAGTCTTGACAGTGTTGGTACCAGTAAGGATCATTAAGTAGTTGCAAATAGCCTTAATACTCTAAAGAAGACTTAATCAAGCAGAGCTGGGGCGTCTTGACAATCTGATAATTGCAGCATAAAATTCAGAGAATGCAGAGGCTGTGGGGATGCACGACTGGCCTTTGGGGGCTATTTGTTCTGAAAAAGCTCTTCTTTTTCTTTTTGAAGAGAAATTTAAATTACCCAGAGTTTCAAAAATAACTGTTTATCTTTCACAAGAGTCTTGAAGGTCTTCCCATTTATCATGCACTTAAATCAGTGCAGATTTCCTGTAATTCACCCTTAATCCACAGCTGGACAAAACTCTCTTCTATCAAGGAATGCCAAAACTACTGGTGTTAGCTCGGTCCCTCCCAGTTATCCATGTCAAAAGGTGTTAATTTGTGTAGGAAGGGCTTATTCAAACTCTACTCCTATTTTTGGGGGTTGCTTCAATGGGACTTAGATTAGTTTACAGGTAGTGTATTTAAACAACAAAAATAGCTAGCATTACGTAGCTGGTGTGGAGATTTAAAAATAGTTGTAAATGCATCTGAATAGTAGTAGTCAAGAATAAACTAATCAAGGGCTGCCCTGTTTGAAAACAAACTAAAATTTGATACCCAAGTAACCGTGATGGTTTGAAAGAACTGCAAAGAACTGGCTGTAAACAAAGTTAAATTAACAGCTGTGGTAATTTTATCCTGAAGCAAAAAAAAAAAGGTAAAAGCTGAACAGGATGGAAAGACCAAAGCTGGTGAAAAGGATTTTGTTCTCTGTATTCAAGTTAGTTACTTTGCAAGGAAGGTATTTTCCTGTCTTTCAGTCCTGCTGTCCTCTTCAATGCTAAAATCACATAGAATAGGGTAGAGCAGGACAAATATACGCCAATACATACTTGTATGATGCCAGAACACCTTTAAAAACTGCTGATGTTTTTGTATCACTGAAGACTTAATTTCATATGCACTGTCAGATTGAAAAAATAACATCTAAAAAAATAAAAAAAAAAAAAGTCCTAACTCTGTATCCTGGGCAGGATCATTTCAAATCTCCTTCGGTTTGGGTTGAAGGCTGGTGGTTGCAGCCCAAGCCAGAGGAGCAGTTCAGGCTCTGTCCTAATTCCCTTGATGATAAAACTTACTTTTTGGGAATTTCAGTGGGTTGCTGTGAGGGAGACCTGGTACTCACTGCGGTGCTAAGGGAGTAATTTAATATCAACGTAACACTTTCTTCCCCCAGCCCTCTCACCATTTGCTTTTCTTCTGGTTCCTTCTGTGCATTTCCCTTTTCCTGTTGGGAATAAGCGGTCTGGCAGATGCAGAGAAAGAAGCTGCCATGTTTGCTGCGAGCACCCTTGGGCACACAGCTGAGGGCACGCGGGAAAGGAAAATAAATAAATGACACCAGATGCCACTTTCACCGACCCCAGGACGTCACTGTCTGAGGAAGGACATCCACAAGGTGAGGACGCGCAGCCTCGGCTTCCAACAGCAGATGAGAGCTTAGTATTTGATACGCGCTACCTCTGGTTTAAAACTAGCACCACTTTATTATAGTTTATTTTATTATTTCATTTTATTTTATATTATTTTATTTTATGATGCTGTTGTGATCCTCTTGTTCATATTTACTGATGACACATCATACACAAAACCCGCTGCTTTCTTCTGCACGCTTCATTATCATTCTAAAGAGCTGTAGCCCATGGCTGGGGCTGCCACACTGGGCTAGCCATGATGGAAACCGCAGAGGTGCTGGTCCCTCTACGTCTTCGACAGGAGGTGTATTTTGGTGTGTGTTTTTCACCACGGTACACAGACAAGGACGGTGGCCTTCCAAGACGTCTGCCTTTCCCCTTCTCACTGGGGAAGTCCGTCGAGAAGGTACTTCTTAGTGCACCATATGAGTCTTTCTGAGCCTGGAAGAGAAGGGCAGGAAGATGTTACTAATTTAGTCAATGCTGTGCAGCTTGCAGGAACTCTGTCAGCTTCTGCCTACACACATCTCACCTCCTATTGTTAAAAAAATTACAGCCGCTGAAAAAGATGAAGAAGTAACACGTTTCTTTTCTGGTTTTTATAGTGATAAGGCAAATCCGATTCTTCTTGCCCCTGCTGTGTGGGCTTTTGGGACTTTGGGGTCCTTTGGGGTAGCTATGGAGACGCGGTTCCCTGCACGGGTGCTATCAGATGCACATAGGTGCACTAAACCTATTTTAACAGCTCTGAATGCAAGGACCACATTGGGTAAACCTCTCATACAAGGAGCTAGGACTTCCCAGGACTAATTAACATCTAGTTAGTGCTTTCCCATTTCTCACCAGTTGAAGACCAACAACCTGGAAAGCTGTGGAGAGGTCAAGTGCAAATTTCAGCAGAAATTTCGGAAGATAGCTACGAGTTCATGGGGACCCTACAATTATTAGATGGCTTTTCGTCCAGTGAAAAAGAAATTGGCAGATGTCTCCTGAAAATAAAACACGCAGTAGGTGGCACAGGCACGCATAACGTTACGAATTGTCTCAGGGGTTTCCAGATGCGGAGAGGTGTGAGAGCTTTTTCCACCGTCTCCACTTCTCTCTCAGGTTTTGCTTTCGTTTCTGCTTCGCACAGGCTCCCATTCTGCCATCACACATAAATTCCACCCAGGCTCTTGTCTGAGCCCCCTCCTGTTTCCTATTTGTCACGAAACCCCCCCCATGCCAAAACAATCACATTGACTCTGCTGTCTCCTTAATGTTATACTTGTGTATTTATTCTTCCCTTATAACAGCTATTTTGTCAAAATGGCCTTTTTCCTGGAGATTTATACTTAGTGATTTCATACCTTGCCTGCGCTCTTTTACAGCTGGGGCCGGACATAAGAAATCGGAACGAAATGTCTTTCTTCGTCCGCGCTAAAGCTGCCACGTAAGAGCCGCGCTGGTACACCTCAGAGCTGGCTCCCCAAGAAAAAGCGAACTTACAGTCTGCAGGAGACCTGAAGAAATCCTATCGAATATTTTAAAGACTGTTTCCTCCGAAGGCTGTATTGTTTCAATAGCACATTTCTTCCAGTCCTCCTTTCCTGTTTTTCCATTCATGTGAACACAGGGTATTTTAAGAGTCCATCTGCTCATGTTACTTATTCCTTACTTCAAGTCATAATCCTCTGCGATACTACAGTTAATTGCGCTGCCTATGATTATATTGCATCATTAACGGGATTATGATATTCAATCCTATCTATACTGGAGTAATTTCAAAATATTTCTACTGTTACCAGCTCCGGCTGAACTTCAACAGCTTTTATAATTTTGAGGACATTTATTGTGTATCTGGCTGTTCCAATGCTGTTCTTAAATAGATAAAAGTGCCCGCACCGCATTTTGCACCAGTTGTAACTAGATTAATTTGGATCTGGCACCTTTCTGGCTGAGTTCAGGCCTGCCTTCAGTCACGTTATTTCCATTCACAGCAGCGAGGTCTACTACAGGCAGAGGGTGATGTTATTTAAAAATAGCACCATGTATTTTAAGCCATCTCTGAGCAAGGGTAAATCCGATTCTGAACACGTCAGTAGGTGAAGTATCGACGGCACAACCCTACAACGGCTCTTCGTTTTTTTATCACTTTTTCTGCCTAAAACTGTCCCTCCTTTACCAACAGAGCGCAGGCCAGGAGAAAATGGTCCCAATTTGGCTTGCAGCCCTCTGCTCCGGGAGGAATTTGATGTTTGAAAACACTCTGCTTGGCGAAACCCTGCTCAGCACAAGCGGCCGACCAAAAAAAATAATAGGAGCGGGAGAGCTTTTTTTTT
>VXBH01004054.1:560047-579169 GCA_013400035.1 Rynchops niger
GTAAGGAAAAAAAAAAAAAAGAAAATTAAAGAAGCGAGGGGGGGAGGGAGAAACTTTCATAACGGGGTCAGAGCCGGTCTGCGATGCGGCGTCCCGGTGAAAGTGGCTCCCGGTGCCACCCGTGGGCCGGGAAGGAGTTAACTCCCGCCCGAGAGCCGCGGGGGGAATGCGCCGCCGGGGAGGTGCTAGTGAAAGTGACTGCAGAGGAGTGAATGGGGCTGGGAAAGTTTTAGAAATGCTTCCTTAGGTATTTGACAGCCTGTTCCGCTCCCTCGTAAATTTGGTTTGAACGTGAGTTTCGAGCGCTACAGCCTTCCTCCCCCCCACCCCGTCCCCCGCCTTGGATTTTCCGCAAATTAGCAGATCAAGAGAGATTCAGAAAATGTCTCTGAATACACATGTGTGTTAAGTAAGCTTTCTTTTGAGGCGTGGCCAAAGCCTCCTAAATCCTTAATTAAGGGCAGCTTGAGTCTGGGAGCTTTATTGCGCTGTACTGCTGACAACCGATGTTAAACTTCCCTGCTATCTTTTTCATGCGCTCCTCGGAATTACGCAAGATCGTTGCAACTTTTGAAATCAGGGAGTCGGGGTTTGGAGCGCGATCCGTGTGTCTTATTGCACTTTCTTAAAGGAAAGGCTCTTGGGGAAAGTGGAGTCCAGCAGCATCAGATGGGTTTAAGAAGGTTTTATCAACCAGTTCCTCGCTGTGCAGCTCAGAGTAACCTTCCTTTATAAATACAGCGGTCCTGAGAGTGTTTGCGCAGATCAGTTTATGATTTGTTTTTTCCCCCCTCTTGCAGAAGAAGAACAAGAGGAAGATGAGGAAATTGATGTCGTTACATTAGCTGAAGCAAATGAATCCGAATCTAGTACCGAGTCCAGCACAGACATGTCAGAAGAGCACAGTAAGCCCCACCACAGCCCGCTGGTTCTCAAACGGTGTCACGTCAACATCCATCAGCACAATTACGCCGCTCCTCCCTCCACCAAGGTTGAATACCCAGCTGCAAAAAGGCTAAAGTTGGACAGTGGCAGAGTTCTCAAACAGATCAGCAATAACCGAAAATGCTCGAGTCCCCGCACGTCAGACTCAGAAGAGAACGACAAGAGGCGAACGCACAACGTCTTGGAGCGCCAGAGGAGAAACGAGCTGAAGCTGAGTTTCTTTGCCTTGCGTGACCAGATACCTGAGGTGGCCAACAATGAAAAAGCGCCCAAGGTTGTCATCCTGAAAAAAGCAACGGAGTATGTTCTTTCCATCCAGTCGGATGAACACAGACTGATTGCAGAGAAAGAGCAGTTGAGGCGGAGGAGAGAACAGTTGAAACACAAACTCGAGCAGCTAAGGAACTCTTGTGCATAGAAACTCTTGGGCATCGCTTAGAATCACCCAAACTGGACTGAAACAATGATAAAATATTAGTGTTTCTAATATCACTCATGAACTACAGCAGTCCATTGAGTATGGAACTATTGCAACTGCATGCTGTGCGATTTAACTTGAGACTACACAACCTTGGCTGAATCTCCCAAGGGTTTGGCCAGAACCTCAAAACTGCCTCATAATTGATACTTCGGGCATAAGGGATGACGGGACATTCTTCATGCTTGGGGATGAACTCTTCAACTTTTTTTTCTTTTAAGATTTTGTATTTAAGGCATTTTTTTCATATGAGATCCCAAACAAAGGTTGTCCCCAGATTGCTGTATATTATTGCCATGTAAATATCTTTAATAAAGTCTTTATAGAAAAATGTGCAACATTAATACGCAACAGTTGTGGCAACTGGATTTATACTTGTCTTGAACTTCTGTGCCATAACATTTCACAATTTTGTTTTTTATTTAAATACATTTTTTTCTTTTAAAAATGATTTTTATTTTGTTTTTAGATAAATAAATATTTGCCCAAAATATAATTAGCTAAATACTGTGTAAAGACTTTGCTTTGTCTCCCATTGTTGTCATTAGATGCTCGTTTCCATGACATCCCTCTCCCTGTCATCGTGGCTGTGACCTGACAAAAGTCAAAGGGGAGTTAGGTGAGAGGAAATTATGATAGTTTTGTAGCTTAGGAGAGAGTTGAGTTTCTTCCTCTCCCCGCCCCCCTCCCCCCCCCTTCTGTTAATTCAAGTAGATAAAATCGTTGGTGTAATGTGCTTGGTTAGTTCAGCCAGTGTTGCCACCATGAAGGTGGGTGGTAGCAATGTCTGTCTTGGCCATGGTCATCTGCCTGCTAGAAGTAAAGTTGAGGTGATGTATTTTTACACCAGTCACCCCAGCATATGGGCTCTGCATTCCTTCCAAATACGTATAATTACATTTCCAGGGCATGACCTTCATTCTGCGCTAGGGACCCGGCTATGTATTTTGAGGGCTGCTTTGTAGTAGGCTCACCTTAATTGCTTCCTGTTTGATTTTGAACAGAAGTTAAATGGGATAAGAAAATAAACCGAGATGGTGAGTGTTGAAGTGGTTAAAACAACAGAGCCGTTTCCCTTTTTAAGTGCTGAAATCGGCAGAGCCAATCTTCCTGGTCAAACACCTTAACACTTCATTAATGTGAATAGTTAGGTGGGATTTCAAGGAATACAAAGTTCAAGGATGCACAAAAGGGAGCAAAGGAAAAGAAGAACTATTTCTCACTTGGAGAATCCACTGGGACAGATTCCTGACGTTTGTCAGATATATTAATTCGTATTTACGTTCAGGAATTGTCTCATGATCAGCTTCAGATGAGCAGACACGGCTCCTAAGGCTAGGTTTGATCTTTTCCCCCCTCCTTTCACCCAAGTGGGTTCTGACCTCCACTTCGGTCAGAACTTGAGCAAGAAATCAATGAGCCCTTTGATGTGGGGGAAGAAGGTGCTTTTTCAAAAAGTTGAGCCTTGTACTTCTTGATTTTCATAATTCCCGTTAAATACATATTTGCTTGGCTTCCAACCATCCGGGCGGTGGTGCTGCCAGGTAACACCAGTGCCGGCAACTGAACTGGGAGCGAGGGTTCACGTTTTCTATTCCTTTTGAGTTCGGAGTGGGAAGAAGATGGGCTGAGTGTGGGTGTACATGGGGTGGGGGAGCGGAGGTACCATTTTAGGGACAGGGTAGATGCCAAATATCTCTATCCTGCAAAGCCTAGGGTGACTGTCCTAACAATTTTGCACATTGGACTCCCAGAAGAAACTAAGTGTCTAAATCCCATTTAATGAGGTGCTTTAAGTGCTGGGCTGAAGGTTTCTTGGGGGGAAAAAAAAGCATTCTGTTAGAAAAATGGGAGAAAATAAAGCTTTTTTCTTCCATTTGTCTGCACCACCCCCTTGTAACTGGGTTTATAGAAGTGGGCTGCAGTTGCTTTTTTCAGTGCGTGGTTCAGATATTCACTTATGAGGAAAAAGAATGATGTGAAATGAAACCGTTAATCGTATCCAAACTGTAAATCAGGACTGCTTCCAGCTCTGAATAACAGAAAAGTTCTACCTCTTATTAGGCAGGATAACTTATTTTAAAAGAACACGAATTTCCCTTGCTGTTTTAGATATTGTTCAGGAACAGAAGCAAGCTGCTGTTCAAGAATTTCTAACTGCATCCCCATCCTCCAAAACAAAGCGAGAGACAGATGTAGATCCATCCACCGACTATGAAAAAAGTCAGTCACCTTTGGGTCCCACTTTCATGGATTAGCAAACCCCCCCACTTCTCCCCATTAAATGAGGTTAGGCCACCGTGATTAATAAAGCTTTCCTTATTTGTCAGCTTCTAAAATAATTTCAAGAATAGTTTTGGGTTTTTTCTTCTATCTTCAGAAGGTCTTTGGTCTTTTGATGAATAGGATACTTAACGGTTACTTAATTTCTTACTCTCACCTTTTAATTGAGCATCAGTTCCTCCTGCCACTTTCCTCCTGGAAGAGTCCACCAGATCATGAACGGGATCACAAATAGCTACTCTAAAGGGTCTGATTTTATGGGATGACGCTTCATATTTATGACATTTCTCACTTCTTTGCTGAAGGGTTAGGAAGTGCCAAAACAATGTAGTGAAAAATAAATAAATTTAACACAGCCTGTGGGTGCAGGAGTGAAAAACTTCTCCTGGTCATTAAACTGCCTCCACAATGAAGAGGAAGGTGACTTCCACTTCCCGACTCCACGTGAGAGTTTAGGAAGTTCGGAAGACACAGACATCCCACATGAGTATCCGGGCTGGATTCCGTTAGGAATGCATTGTATATGGATAAGAAAGTGTTGGGGTTTGCTGCTGTCTTGGAGCAATAAAGCAGATAAGCTTATAAAAGAAGCTTCTGAGCCGTGAAATAAAACGCAGCAAGTATTTACAGCGCTTGCCAAACAGCTGTACCAAAACACTACTCGAAATACAAGGAGCATTTTTAGCTTCATCCCTCTGCTCCTTTACTTTCACAGGAGATTTCAAGCCACTTCTCTCCCAGAAAAAAATGAGGCAAAATATGGCATCAAAAGAAACTAGAAACAAACAATCATTGTGAATATAAAATTGCCCTTATCATATACTCTCGCTGTTCTTGTTTAATAATGCTGATTTTTAAGGTTCCAGCTTCATTTTTTTTCCTTGTGTACAAGTTCGGTCTTTCCAGCCAACTAACAGTGTTAATAACTTCAACACATCAATACAGAATATGCTGGGGGAGCACTGGGATGCACCTGTGTTGGCTTAATTCAGCTCCCATCTGAGCCTTCCGTGGAAATTCCATGTTTCTTCCAGGGAAACAGACTTGTGCCAGTGGAGGATGCTCTTGAAAATTTTATCACTGCCTATAAAGAAATTATTTTACTTGCCCCTGCCATAACCACTCTGGCTCCTGTAGAACTTTGCAACCATTGCAGGCTGTTGAGAGATGACAAACATTTCATCAGAGCTGTATTAAAAGGAGAGTTTCAGGTAAGTGGAATAGAATTACTGTAAACTGGAAGTATGCCAGGCCACTTCAGTTAACATCTGAATTTATTCAAAACGGAAGGTAGAGGTGGTTGTTTCATCTACAGAGATGAACCATCTTCTAATACGCTAGGGGTTTTTTTTAAACAACTTTTTTTTTTTTTTTTTTTTGATTGATCCATGTTAGAGTCATCTGCCAATGAATTATCAGAAAAATAAAATGGAACGATAGGGGAACCTAACACAGGCAGACAGCTTGGGAAGAGACTCAGGATTTACTTTCCAGCTTACAGGTTTGCTATTTCCTCATTTTAAGAGGACATCTATGGGAGCTTCTGAAAAAAAGGCTCTGCTGACTGAAAACTAACCACTGGTTTCCCCTTGAGGTTTCCACGTAGACGAGGCCTAAACCTGCCTAGGAAAAAAAAATAATCAAGAAATGAGATAGACGAGCCGCAGAAGCCGGATTTCATTTCCAGTACAAAACGTTTGACGTTCATCAGGTTTCACCTCCCTCCGTGCCATTTACTCATCTCAGGCATTAGCTGTAAAGTCAGTGGGGACATGCAACAGCGAGAACATTATCCAAGATTCAGAATAACAGTCTGGGAAGTCAAAGGGTTGTGGTTTTTTTTTCTAATTCTGCCATTCACCTTCTACAGAGATCATGAGCGAAGGGAGGGTGCAAGTGTTTGGAGCATCTTGCTGATGGCAGTGGACTTGGCAGTGTGAGTAATGCTCATCATGGAAGAGCTGCAGTAACCGCACATCTAGTTGGGACCAGGACTGTGTGAGAGACTTCCCAGGCGGTGACAGTACCACCTCTTCGTCCGTTCTTGATTATATGAAAGGGTATTTTTTCCACATCTCTACAGAGGCCGAGCGCCTTGTCTCTAAGCGTGTCCAGACTCCATCTTCCTAGGAAATCACAGAATCATAGAATCATAGGGTTGGAAGGGACCTCTGGAGATCATCTAGTCCAACCCCCTGCCAGAGCAGGGTCACCCAGAGCAGGTGGCACAGGAACGCGTCCAGGCGGGTTTTGAATGTCTCCAGAGTTGGAGACCCCACCACCTCTCTGGGCAGCCTGTGCCAGGGCTCTGCCACCCTCAAAGGAAAGAAGTTCCTCCTCATGTTTAGGTGGAACTTCCGATGCTCAGGTTTGTGCCCGTTACCTCTTGTCCTCTCCCTGGGCACCACTGAAAAGAGCCTGGCCCCATCCTCCTGACACCCACCCTTTAAGTATTTATAAGTGTTGATAAGGTCCCCCCTCAGCCATCTTTTTTTTCCAGACTGAAGAGACCCAAATCCCTCAGTCTTTCCTCATAAGAGAGACGTTCCAGTCCCCTAATCGTCTTGGTAGCTCTCTGCTGCACCCTCCCCAGCAGTTCCCTGTCCCTCTTGAACTGAGAAATGAGATGAGTTGGGTTTTCTGACAATAAAGAGTATGACCTTTGGTGCTGAATATTAACGCATATGAAAAAGTTTCATCTGCCATTTGTGAAAACTATTTAATATTTGTATTTACCGAGCAAACCTTGCTTCAAGTCGCCACCAGTGCCTGAGAGCCCAAGCTATGAGGGACATCTGCATGGTCGTGCTGAGAGCCATGAGAAAGGAGGGAGAAATCGTTGGCTGAGCGTGGAGCTGCACGACTCTGGCTGACTTTGGTGGCAAAGCATCTTATTCCCACAAGCACTGCAGTTTCCAGCTTGATGTACGAATTGTGGCGCTATGCCTTGTTCTGCACAAGTCTGGGAGAAAGAAGCCGGGTGGGTTAGTTCCTGGCATTATATATTATGGCAATTGTATTTTGTTGCTAAACTCACCCTTCATCTATGTCTCTCTGTGAGTCTTGCCATGGCTACTGTTTTGTCAAATACATTTCCATTCAAGGCAAAACCTTTCTTGCAACCATGTGTAATTTCCATCACAAGCTTCTATGTCCCAATTATGTGGAATTATGTTTTCCCTATAGGATCAAAAAGAAAAAAAAAAAAAGAAGAAGAAGAAATAAAGGATTAGGTGCTATTAATGAAGAGGTTTTAAAATATAAGCTGCAAAGATGGAGCAATCTGACTGGGTAACAAATAGTTCCAAGCAAAGAAATTAACACTGCTTGGAACTAATTAGCCCCATCAGCTTCCTTCATGCTAATTTCTCCATGATGAAAGAGGACAGAAATAGCAGGAGGGGAAAAAAAAAAAAAAAAATTAAAAATTACAGGAATTGTGCTTTACCTACAACTGCTATGGGTAGGCAAAACGTGCGAGAGTGCGTGATGAAATGCCAAGTCCTGCTCCCGCCGCCCACTCCCTCCGGCCGCCCCCCGGCAGGTCCCAGTCCCCGCGGCAGCGCTCCCCTTTCCCAGCACGTTTCTCTTCCAGGCGCCACGCGTGTGCAAGGGGCTGCTCGCCGGGATGCAGCTGCCGGGGCGAGAACTTCTTTCCACTCTTTTTTCTCCCATTAATCTGCTCCGTGATGACAGCAGGACCAAACAAAGCCTCTCGGTGCAGGTAGTCCCTGTGATCTAGCGCCCGGCTGAGTGTCTGGCAAAGCACTTTTTTGGCTCATGCCCAAGGCCGCACTGCGCTACGGATGAATTAGGGGAAGAGGGATCAGCTCGGTAGATACAGCCCACATGAACGAAAGGTTAACACGCCGTACGAAAATATCTCCGCTCACCCTCCCCTGCCGAAACGTGGTGTCTGCACTGCACAGACCCCGCGTTCCTCAGCTCCCGGATTTATTCTGTCTGATTTGTGTCCTTAATTCAGGTTTATTCAGTCTGATACGGGCAACGCTGTTTCCTAGAATTCTTTGGGTTTTCATTAGACTGCACTGCAGTCACTCCTTAAATTATTTGGTTTCTTTCATGTCATGTGCATCCCAAGAAAGAAAACCTGCCCGGTAGTAACTGCTACCAGAACACGGCTCACCAACAAGAGTGCTTTAGGAAGGCCGGTGTTGAAGTATCTAAAACCAAATAAAAATGTAGACAATGTAGTGAAGATGCTGGATCAGACACCAAAGATGACTTTTCCTCCCCCAGTTTCTAACAGGGTTTTTTCACTATTCCACACTCTATGAATTTACTTTTAGGCTACACATTAAATGCAGGAGTAGAGCAGTAACCAGAATCTAAATTAAAAGGATGTAACAAGGTATATCGCGAGGATTATGCTGTAAACTATGTTCCGTGCACGTACAAATTTCAGAGATAAATTGAATATGATCTGTTAGTTTCTGAGGAACCTGAATAAAGATACTTCAGCCTTGGACTAGGCTGGGTTTCCAACAGTAAACAGCATCGTTATATGACAGCTGCAACCTAGCTTTCAAATAACAGACTTTTTATATTGTATAAATGTGATGGACAGGAGTGGAAAAAGGAGAATTTATATTTATTTTTTTTACTTTTATCAACCAAGTATTTTTCACGGACAGCAATTTGACAAAAAAGTCCATCAGACTCTAATAGTTCACCATGTATTGGCTGCAGACATTGTGATTCACAATGGATTCAGAGAAGAAAAGCCGTATTATTTTGATAAATTGTACCAGTTTATAATATTAATTTGATCTGCAAAATCCCTCTCAGATTTTTCTTTGGGCACAAGTAAAATCTTATTATGTGTTCTCATTATCATTCATCATTATGGTAAAGAGTAAGATAATATTGTATTGTGCCTAGACTTCTACACGTTGAGGGAATGTAAAAGGCTATATGAATATCTTATGAAGTGATTGCAAAATAAAACTGACATCAAAGTGATTCAACCATATAACATATTATTCCCTGCCTGTAAAACTGGATTCTTACTGAAAAATGCTTTCCTCCTTTTGCATTTGTGAAAGGGAGAGGAAAAAAAAATATCTCCTGCCCTTATGGAACAATACAGCATTTTTCCATGTTTTACAAGGGCAAAAGTATTCATCAGCATCTGTACTTTTAATGGAAATTTGATTTTTGGTGCCTGATTAAAATGAATCCACCCCTTCCCCCACTCACGTCAGCACGCTGCCCTAAAACTGAGACCAGAGTGTGGCACCCAAAACAGTGAGCACAAACTGCGAAAGCATTAATGGGGCTCCGGGGGCCAAAATAACCACCAGATATTTATGACCTGCTTTAGCAGCTGGAGCACAATATGTGGGCAGCGAGGTGACTGCCACAGAGGTGTCTGCAGCTGCGCCGCGTTGCCTAGTGGTGGGGGTTCCCCCATCCCTCTAAACTCCTTTTCAGATTCCTCTTTTTTGAAACTGGTGGCCAAATTCCCATTAATGTCATGCGCTACCATATGGGAATGCTACGTGACAGAAGTTTTTAAGCTCAGTTGATGATTCCATGAGGTTTCCCTGTTGCTGGCCCTTGGGGAGCCTGCTCGGAGGAACAGTAAATCCCACCCGAGGAACAGTAGATCCCACCCGAGAGTGCCGGCTCCTGGAACAGACACACCGCATCCACACAACACACAGTGACGATCCGGTGTGAACTCCCTTTGCTGGTTCAAATCTGTTTAAAACGCCTTGAATAGAAGGCTTTGTCCTGCCAGACGTTACAGCAAATCTGGTAGAGTCTGTCCTACCGCAGCCTGTCTGAAGCCATCATGAACACCCCACAGTGTGCAGATCAGTGATGATGTTGATACGAATCATATTTATCCTGCTGGATGCTCCAGCCATGCACGGTTTCGATTTTGTGACTATGAGGCCACCACAGCTTACTTATTCCCTGATTTAATTGGCTCTGTGTAAATTAGCTTTTGGTTCATACCTCCCTTTGTCTTGGTATGCATAGGGAGCAAAATCCGGGCCTCTTGACGAAGCACCACACAAACCACAAAACTCTTATTGACTCCAGCAGGGCCAGGATTACAACCTTAATTTTGCAATCTTTCTTTAATCTTCTCTTAATTAATTTAATTCTGATATCATCATCTAGATTGCCCCATTCATTTAGCATCACAGCATCTATCTCTTCTTTCTCACTGGAAGGCTTTGGTAACTTTGCAAATGTTGCAGTTCTATCTCCCATTCCTACCTTTTGATCTTTACTAACAACCTTCCTTTAATGTCTGCGGAGCTCAGCCCTTTTATCAGGGAAGGCGCTCCACCCTCCCCGGTAGAGGGGACAACTGCTCAGATCAGCCTAGGCATGAGGAGCTGAAGTTCTACCTCCTGCCTCTCCGAGGTGATCCTGCTGGCCCGTCCTGGCTCTCCAGCCAGTTTGAAAACCGGTTCCGCCAAATCCAATTTAAAACTGAAGGGCAGACAGGATTTCATGAAGTTTTACAGCCCATTCCAGTTTTAAGTAATTTCAGGACCTGCATTGTCTCTGCTGGGGGGGTTTCTTCTGGTAACCGCCTTGGGTGGGCAGTTCTGGTGTGCGTGGGAAGATGCAGTAACCCACAGCTTGCAGCGGGCAGTTTAGGTTGAAAAATATATAATCCATACTGTGCTGTTCCATTTACTTCGGTTTGTGAGCTCAGCTGATGCTTTATTTTTTTTTTCCTGGACACACAAAAATACTGTGCTGCTGCCTTATGTACAGTTCATCTTAATGGTACCACCTAAGTACAGACAAGGTGTCCGCTCTTCTCCTTGGCCTCTGCGTGCCTGTGGCTCAGCTGGTGTGCAGCGGGGACCCGGCCGAGAGCACTGCAGCCGGGTCAGAGCAAGAGGAGCCCAGGTGCCAAGGTGCAGACAGGCAGGGCTTTGCACCAGTATCCCCCACTGACCCCCAGTCCATCCCATATCACTGGGATAAAAATGCTTATTCTGTTATCATTTCTTCCTAGGTGGAAAAAAAATTACATTAGCATGACTGTGCCCATACTGCATCACTGTAACTCATCAGATTTTTAAAAAGTGTAAATTTTGGGATAACGAGCTTTTGAAAATGCTGATGGCAAACAGGGCCGTGGAGTTGCACAGTGATTTCCACTGTGCTGTGCGTGACCCAGCCCTTTGGTCTTGGTGATTTACCTCCATATTCAGCCCCCTCCTGCTGACAGTGGGCCATGGTGAAAGAGCTGGTGTGCTGGATATCCTCGTGCACTTCCCTCTCCATCACAGAGTGGTTGAGGTTGGAAGGCACCTCTGGAAGTCATCTGGTCCAACCCCCCTGCTCAAGCAGGGCCGCCTTGAGCAGGCTGTCCAAGACCATGACTTTTTGACCATGGCTTCTGAATATCTCCAAGGATGGAGACTTCACAGCCTCCCTGAGCAACCTGTTCCAGTGCTCAGTGACCAACATCCTGGTCGTGACTGCTTCAGAGGGTGGGTCTTGTTGTTACACGTAATTTAACACAGAGCATGTCAATTTTCAGAGGTGCTGGGCATTTGCAGGTCCCACTGCCTCCACCCGTGGTTGGGGATGCTCATTGCTTTTAAAGGTAGTGCAAAACACCTGCTGCAGTTTTCCTCTCCTGAAGCAATAATGCTTTCTGGATGAAAAGACAGCAGAGAAAGGATAAATCTGGGGTACAGACAGATGCAAGTGCTCTGCCTGCCCTCTGCCATTTTTTTCTGGGTAACTTTAAACTCGGACTCACTCTGGCTCTCAGGGGAGGCACATTTTCAGGAGCTCTCAGATGTCAGCGGATGCAAAGCTCAGCTGAAACTGAGCACAAATGGAAAATCCTGTCCTTCGATCTCTCCTGGCACATCAAGGATTTGCTTTGACCTCTTTAAAATTTACCTGCTCTGCCCTCGTTTTCTCCCTTCCATTCCCTTGTACCTATCGGGATCATTTGGCTCTAAGACAAACCATCCAAACAGATCGCCGTGGCTTCACAGTCATGAGCTGTGGAAAAAAAATAACATCCCGAAATCCTGTGGGCAGAGACTGGACACTGTCAGGAAGGCAAACGACAGCGTGCAGCATCTGTGTAGTGCTGGTTTTCTGGAGCTGGAGTCTGTTTATGTGATGCCGTTCATATAGCGCGTGCTTTCTCTACCCACCGTCGCCGAGGTGAAGCTACGCAGCACGACAACAAAACAAGCCGCTCTGCCTAGTGGTGGACAGGTCTTTTCCCAGCACATACTACGGTTTTGCTGAGACGGGTGGCTAAAAATGGTGTGCTGATTTTAACGAGGATTGATAGTCAACACGAGTATGCCGCCTGCCTGGCTTCTCTGCTGGACGCTTAGCAGACAGCCTTAAACGACGGGATCGCCTGTTGGTTTGGGGATTAAAAGCCGCCCGTGGAAGAGCGCGCTGAGAAAATGTGCTGAGAGCTTCTGCTGAAGGGGCTAATTCATAGTTTAGGCAAGTAGCTTCATAACCATGTCTATCATGAAAATTTGTTATCAGCATACTGTTTGAATCACAGATCAATGCACACTGATTTTGGCACATCTAATTAGATTTGATGGGGAAGAACGTGTTTGCATTTTTCAGGCTCTGTAGTTCCCATCTCTTTACGTGTAATTTCACTTTTGATTTGTTTAACAGCGATTAAGGGCTGTGAATCATGATAGTGCGGGGATGTCAGCCCTGGTTATCCCACTCACTCAGCCAGCCCCGTCTCTCACCCGGCGCTGAGAATGGGAGGCTAGGATCAGGACTCCAGTGCCTCCCAGTTACTCCAGCCAGAACTCCATGCGCTCTCCCTGTATGGCCACAGGCAAGACATTTTACATATCTGCACCTCCGTTTATATATCTGTGAGCTTGGATAGGGCATATACATGCATCTTAGGGACATTATAAGATTCATTGATTGCTACGGCTTGTCAACTGTTTCCTTTTCTTCTGCTTCCATGGCACAACGCGAAATTAATTGTCATCATTTGTGATGTGGAAGGGGCACAGCCTGGTGCTTCTCTGCCTTTGTGGGTACTGCCGCTGCTCTGATTTCAATTTTTGCCTGGAATATGCAATTGCTTAAATCTCCTCTTGGTAGAGCGAGGATACCAGCTACAGGGGTGGCCATCATGAGGTCAGGGCTAAAATGGGACACTCTTTGGGACTAAACCAATGAGCTGACGAGCAGCTTATGACAGACATCCACACCAGATAATTCTCCCTCCCTCCTTAGGTCTTTTCTCCAGTGCCTAAGGAATTTATTTAATGGCTATGAACCAGTTTAGCCATATTCACATTCCCACCCTAGGGGGAATCCTGTGCCTTGTAGTGCAGGAGTAGCATCATCCTGGCTGTGAAATGGGCTTCCAAATCCCAGGCCAGTGTCCTGCACCAGTGGGCACCTTTACCTCTGACAGGGGAGGTGGGAAAAAAGGGGCCAGCGCAGGACAAAGGCTGAGGCGACTCATTGCGCCCAAGGCGCAGCCACTCTGCGGGAGGCAAAGAGATGCAAAGGAGGGCGTTGAACCAGGTCTCCCACTTAAGGAGGTGCTGGGTTGTCACGTGAGACATGGGCAGTGGTGCCACCATCACCAGCTGTGCTAAAAAAGAGCACAAGTCTCACAGCTGTTTTTAAGGAAGATCATAGAATCACAGAATAGCTCGGGTTGGAAGGGACCTTCAAGATCATCTCGTTCCAACCCCCAAGATGCCAGCCCTGCAGCCACAAACCAGCCTGCCCGAGTCGCCAGAGGACCCAGACCCAACGCCTGCCCCACAGCTGTGCCCACGGGGAGGGTGTGCAGCACATCCATAAAAAAGCTCTTTGGGAAGGTAGAACTCTAAAGTGAGGGCAAGACAGCAACTGGGCTTGAGAAGAGAGGGACACCAGCTCCAGCGTGGGTTTCACTCACTGTCCCCTGCTCCCATCCTGCTGCTGAAGGAGCCTCGTGCATCATCCCCGAGCACAAGTTGTGGCTTGGCTGTGTCAACATGTGACACTTCAGGGGCTGCCAGTGTCACTCTCCCTTGAAAATCACTCACATAAAAGTTGTATATTTGTTATAGATGGAGAGATTAGTGTGAAGGCTAAAAGAGAAAGCAAACAGAAAGGGAAGGACCCTGGGGATACTGCGGTGGTTTATGCCAGCTTGGCTGGTCCGACCTGTTTATAATGTCTAACACAATCACAGGTGCCAAAGAATAACCGACAAGTTAATCAGTTTCCTCTTGGCGAATTAGCAACAGGATCCTTGTGTGAGGAGGGCAGGGTTTTCCCAGGAGCCTAGTGCTTCAAAAAGGGGGAAGCAGGCACCAGGCTCCTCTCCAGAATGTGGTGGCATTTTACCCGCTTTGTGTGTCTTCTGCTGCTGTTGAGACATACAGTCCTCATGTGGGCACTGCCGGGTGCACAGGGATCTCCTGGTCTCTGCCTCTCTTCATAGGGCCCAAGGAACCCAAATCAATGTAGCCGGGACCTCTGCATCCCTATAGCTGGGTATCTCCAGTCACTTCTCAATCTGCGCATCTCCTGGTGGACGTCCCCTTGGTGCAGGACATATCCCTAAAGACGCAGCATTAGCTTTGGTGGGCTTGCGCTATCTCCTGCAACCGGACCTACAAATCTTGCCTGACGATGTCTTCACATCCTGGGTTTTCCGTCCCTGCTGACAGCATCACTTTCTGCTTCCTCTCCCAGGCTTGCAACTTCTGTTCTGATGTTTTGCCCTTCACACAAAACAAACAAACTCGACTCCTTCTCCCCAGGGACTCGGTCAGTCCCTTTCTCAGGGGCTTCCTTGGGAAATCTGGCTGGGATTGAATGGTGCGGCCTCTCTCTCTCGAGTTCTCTCTTCTTTCTCGCACAACATTTGTTTTTTTCAGTACTGATGCTCAACCTCCAGCTCGCAGTTTTGTTAACTCTCCCCCAAAGTCAGTCATGCTCATCTCTGGATCTACTTGCCATCCTGTCAAAATTTTAGTAATACAGACATTTGGTTTTACCTTATTCTGCTGCTTTCTTGTTTCATAAATCACATTCAAGCTAGTCATCTTAAATGCTCTCCATAGTCTCAAATGGAGTTTTTGTATCTCTCCACCTTACTGGTTCAGTCTTGCTGCAGACTCAGAAAGGCATCACTTTAAAATGTCACTTTTTTTTTTTTTTTAATCGACAAATTTGGGAAATACACCGAGCATCTGAGTCACACGCTCCTGCAATTGGGCCATGAATGACAATTCTGTTATTTCTGTGCTTCATATCAACCCTGCATATGCTTTTTCTCTGCTCTGGAGTCACTGACAAGCTACCCTGAAGCAGGGCCTTAAGAAGTCGCCCGCTCCTTGGAACGTGCTCCCAATTATTTGCCAAACACCTTCCCTACAGACTTGCAGAGAACGATGCACCATGCAGTTTTGGGGCCCAGGGAAAATTAAGCCCAGCTTCGTTAACAAAGCTGTCTTACAAAGTGGATCATCTCTGTTTCCTTTATCCATTATCTTTCTTTACACTCAAAATAGCCACCGAGAGAGGTGCCAGCCCGTGTTTATGGATCTGTGTGAAGAAATGGACAGGCAGAAATCTAGTGACATAATTCTTTTGGAAAAAAAAAATTACATAAATTATGGGGAGTGGAACTGGCAATGACGGTGGTGTAATCTGCTCCCACAACTCTGGACGGGGGTATTCCTTATACACTGGAGAGGCCACCACGCTACCGTAACACCTTCCCTTTCTCTATTTTTTGTCTTATATTCACCACTGAGAGCACACGTAAGACGGTGGAAATCTTTCCAGCAGCTTCATAAAGTTTCCAGTCTTCGCTTCTGCTCTATTATTGTCACCTGCTCCTGTCTCTTAGAGCTTTGTCCCCATCAAAATCATGGGTGAGTCACCATCGCCTGGAGATGAATCCCTGTTTGGGGACAGGAATGTATTTTCTTTAGGTTAATACATGTAGTTGAATTAAAGGAGTGGGGAGTAGAAATAAATTATGATAAGCACCATTGCCGTGTACCCTTATTATTTTATTGCGGAATGAGCTTGATATTGGTAAATACAGCAGGGAGGTATGCGTAAGGGTGAGGAGAAGAGCCTGTTGTGTCGAATCATAACACCTGCTGCAGAACAAATGGGTGTATGCAGGCTTCGAGTGCGTTCAGGATGGAAATTAGGTGGTTTCTAACCTTCAGAGGAGGAACGTTCCAAGATAATATCCAAGCAGGTGAAGTGAGGACGAGACACCGATGCTCAACTTGATGCCTTTACGGGCAGGCTGATGTGAAATGATGGCTTCTAGCAGGAGAGGAGCACATACGACAACCCAGCCCTTTCTTCTGAGTGCCTGGGAAGACTTAGGTTTTTGGACAGTTCCAGAATAAACCCGAAACGAGATTAATCCCTGGGTGAGGGAAGGTGTAATTACTGCTATATTACACATTCTCAGCTGTTTTTTCTGCTGTGCTTCTCCAGAACCCATGTGTTGGTGTGTGTGGGGGGTGACGCGTGGTGGTTTGACCCAGCCTCCGCTGCACCTACCTGCCCTGGCTGAGGACTTCACTTTCCAGCTGCCTGTGGTCACCAGCTGGAGGCTGTCACCTCCGCGCTGTGCTAACCACAAGAAGCATGTCACAGCTTTTGTTGGCTCCACTGGCGCTTCACCTAGCTTGGACAGCTTTGCCTGACACGGATTAAGGAGCACTCGTGATCCCTGCAGCCGGCAAAGCTGGTGGGGCCATGGGCAGGGAAGCAGCAGCAGAGCGCTGGAGGGCAGATGCCTTCAGCTGGCACAGTCTAGTGGCAGCCTGACCCCTGATCTTTGCCTCAGATCTTCTTCTGGCCTTCAAAGAGCGTGCTGCCTCATTTGGCCTTGACTTTTCCGTGTTTAACTCACAGGGGTGAACTCAGAGCAATGCAATTGCCCCGTGTAAGTGCACTAAGCTGTCGTAAAGGTGATTACGCTCAAGCGCTTTATTGACACAAACTTGAGTATATTTGGGTCATAATACTAGGTGATTTTTAGAGACCAACCACTAGAAGAGCTGCAGGGCTGAGCGATATGAACACAAGACATATTCTACATATTCCACATGCCTGCGAAAAGAGGGTCTTTGTGTTCCCTCCCGCAATGAGAGACGCTGGGTGTGACGGAAATGGCGGGTCCCCCCCCGACCGCTGAGGCTCCAGCTGGGCCATCGCTGGGGGAAACGCTTGGTGGTCACCTGCCACCCCCCTGCAACCCCATTCGATAAGGGGTACAGCATAAAGGATGGTCTGTGCGTTTTTATGGGGTCTGGAGCCTGACTTCCAAACCCTGGGGCTGTCTCGCAGGGGGTGGGAGCAGCATGTCCTCCTGCCACCGGTTGTAGAGGTCCCTCCTGGAGCTGCATCTGGAATAAGCTCGTGTGATTGCGGTCTGACTTCTCTGTGTATAAACAGGCAGGTAAATGCTTTCACTCTGTTTTTCATGATGTTTTCCTGGCTTTGTTGTGCCGGGAACTGTACGTGGAGATACCTGTCTCCCATCACGGTGCACAGAGCTATGCTCACGGCCGTGCAGCTGGCGCTGTCAGCGGCATTCAGAAAACCGGTATTCATTTGGGCTGATGTGTAACAACAGATTCTGTGTGTGCTTTGCTGAGGAAGGGAGTCCTAGGGAGAAAGGAATGAAAACTCAATTTTCAGGGCTATTCGAGACATATTTCTCTCCTGCTCTGGCAGCCGGGAGCTGTGAAGGAGCCATCAGGGCCCCATTTAAGGGCAATACCCCTGCGAAGCCAGAGCAATAGCTTCATGCCACCATCCCAAACTCTGGAGTGGGAACGGGCTTGGCGAAAAAAGTGTGTCAGGCTGCTCCAGCACTCGGGCTCTTTTTCAGCTGACGAAATGGTCCTCTGGTCTCACGAGGAACTGTAGATTTTGGTCTTTCTCTCAAGTTCACTGACCTCAGGAGGTCGTTTATTTAGGACTTGGTCTCCGGCCAGCTGCAGGGAGTATGGCCCAAAGTCATGTCCTCCACCCCTCTTCTGCTGCAGCAGGGGACGGCACAGAGACCTCCCAGCTGCCCGCTCAGGAGGGCTCTGGTCTCTCTTGCAGTATCTTGCTTGAACTGCAGCACCACAGAATCGTAGTTTGGATAAAGCCACATTTTATATCATAATTTTGTACCTTTGGCACTAGCAGTCGCTTCTCCAGCAATGACTGGGTTTCGGATATTGCTTTTTATTGCAATATTCGAAGCGTTGTAGGGCAGTGGGGAGGCACTGGAACAGGTTGCCCAGAGAAGCTGTGGATGCCCCATCCCTGGAAGTGTTCAAGGCCAGGCTGGATGGGGCTTTGAGCAGCCTGGTCTAGTGGGAGGTGTCCCTGCCCAGGGCAGGGGGTTGGAACGAGATCATCTTGAAGGTCCCTTCCAACCCAAACCATTCTATGATTCTATGATTCTATAATTACTTATTAAATAGAACCGTGTGTGCTATCCACGTTTTCAGCACTGCTTTGCAAATCTCCCTGTGCCCGATATGGACTTAGCCTCCGTGGGGGCTGGTTAGTCTGAGGTGGCAGCAGCCACTCGCAGACCGGGCACCACAACCCGTGCTGGTGACAACAGGTTGCGCACATGGCAGAAGGGACACCCTGCAGCTCCCGCGTCCTTCCAAAGCAGGATTTTTAGGTTTCCTCCTGGACAGAGAAAAAATAGTGCAGAGGGAAAAAAAAAAAAATCATGCGTCATTGACGCTTCTGCTTGGTTTCAGTTCCAGCCTGGAATCGAGGAGGGTACATTTGATTTTTCCTTAGTATGTTTAAAAAAATATACAATAATAAAAGGAAAATAAAGCTTGTCTTGTCCGTATACTGGAGATTTGCCTTTTTTTTACTATTTCACCAGCCTGGTCTGTATTTTTGGTGCTTCTTCCAGCACTTTGAGGGATGCGAGGCTACTTTCCCTATGCGTTATGTGGGACGCCTGTATCCCTCTCTCATGGGATTATTTGGAGACATCCATGGTATTTCACCACTTGGACTCTGGGAGAATGGGATCATTTTTAAAAAAAAAGCTACGATTTCTATCAGCCAGCAAACTCGGGGAGTTCGGGAGGGGTGGGACCCAGGGCATCTTTTAAGGTGAAAAGCAGCAGAAGAGAAGCCGTAAAGGCTCCGTGCTTCCCATCCCCCCGTGCCGACAGCCATCCCGTCCTTCCGCGGCTTGTGCCTCCCTCCCCCCGCCCCGGCACGGGACGGGGCCCCGCGGCCGCTCCGCGCCCCAGCGCACCTGCGGAGCGCCGCACGCGTGGCTTCATCTAGTTTTGTATTTTGATTTTTTAATTCTTTTTTTTTTATTATTTATTTTTTAACGTGGGGGTACGGTGCGGCGCGGTGAGGGCTCCGCGGGGGCGGGC
>VXBH01004054.1:580115-594129 GCA_013400035.1 Rynchops niger
TTTATTTTATTTTTTAGGTCGTCTCTTCCCGAAAAAGCTGGGGATTTTCCAAACACAACTTTTTAACAGGCCGCATTTTATTTTTTTTTTTTTAATAGATAAATAATATTAAAAGAAAACAGATGTTTTCGTTGACAGGGTGCCGTAGGACTTGGGCCTCGATCTGTTAAACTGTGGGTCTCTGCGTCTTAAAATGCCGTGCGGAGAAATCCCAGCAGGACCGATAATTGTGTCTGAAGGATGCTGGAGGCCTTCAGTGGGATCTTTTTGATCCCATCCCTGTTGACAAGTTTAGACATGTTTGTCTGTCCACGTATCTGGTCAGACACAGCGAGTCGTGAACCCTGGCTAGTTCCTTTTCACTAATACGTGCAAAAACACACATTATTTTAGTCATTGATTTGGAACAAAAGAGTTTTTCTGGGGGTGTGTTAGAGTATATTTTGCAATATAGCAAATATGGCAATGTAGGATATGTTTCTAGATATGAAGAGCACAAAATATGCGCACGGTCCGGCTGTATGAAATGCGAGGATTTATTTCTTTGTCGAGCAGAAATACAATCTCAGTAATGTCAGTTTGCGCCAACTGGTTTGGATTATCCTAAGAGCACTTAGATATGTTATAAAATATGAGGAAACTAAAAAAACCCCTGAGCTCTGAAGCGTTGACATCACTGTAAGAAATAAGGTTACACTCTGATACCCAGTCGTGGCTCATAAACGTCCAGTTTCCTTTCAGTTGTGATTTCAAAATTATTGTTGTGATTTTCAGAATTATTTAATAAATATGTATATTTTCCTAGCACGTGGACCAGTCTTTTGTGCTGCCTGTCTCTGCTAAATGCCACTTCACACCCTGGGGGAGTTTCAAGGCATCTGATACATACTTTGCATCGTTTTAGAAACGCACCTCTAACTTTATTTTATTTTTTTTTCCTCTCCCTGTCTTCAAGTCTCGCCCAGTGTTAAGTTGCGAGTCTGGCTTACAGCTGGCTTGGCGTTGTTAGAACTCGATCTGACCCTGCCGCTGCCTATTTTAAGTTATGTTAAGGTAATTAGTGGTACAGGTGCAGTTTGTCAGCCCATGGGGGATGCCTCTGTACCTGTTGAGAATAAAATGTACTGCGCGTCTGTACGGCCGGCATCCCTGGGAGAGGGGCTGTGCCGGTCCGGGGAGGCCCGAAGGATATTTGCGTCCTTGGCATCTGCATGCTGGTGGCCACACCATGCCGCGCCAGAGCGAAAATAAGGAAGGGCTTCAGCCTGTGGCACAAACGAGTTTGTGCGTTGGCGTTAGTTTGTAAGATGGAATATCGGCTCCCTGGGTGAGCTATTCCTGCCTGGAATAGAAAGGTTGGTGGGAGCTGGCGGCTTCCCGAGAGGATGGGGAGTCGGGTCTCCCGAGGGCGCAGCGCCGTCCTGCAGCTCTGAGGGCACGCTGCTCTTCTCTCCCTGCCCCTGCCCACCGAAGCCTGCCTTTTGGGTTAATTCAGGGCTTTATCTGCTAGAATTGGAGCTTGTGCTTAATGCTTTGCACGATTCGAGCCGCGTCTTCCTGTTTTTAATCAGAATGCTTTACAAAGAGGGCTTATGGTTCCTGGCTGTGTATGTTGCACTGACTTTTATACGGGGAATTACTGGCAGGGGAAGCTACCCATAGCGCCGATGCTGTGGAGCAAGGCTAGGGCAAAAAAAATTGTCTATATGTGTTTAAAACAACAGTGCATCTTGGGTTCATTTGTCACCTTTCAGCTGAAGATGTGCAGTGGGTTATTACAGTATCACAGTTTTTATCCAGGCCTCTTTCTTCAGGCTTTTCCTGTGATTATGCTGGCGCTGCTCTGCTAGGGGTTGCAAGGTAGAGCTCACAGGTAATGACATCTTAATGAAAAAATGTATATTTGTATTTTCTCCCCAGTGGTCTGTGCAGACAGCAGCAGCGGCAGGCCGTGGGAAGGGGAAATGCTGGCTTTTGTGACCTGGGAGGCATTTCTGCTGCTTGCAGAGATGCTGAGGGTTCATCTTTTGCTCCCAGGATATGAATTTAGTGTCAGGTCCCTGCGGCGCGGTGCACTGCGGCTGGAAGCTCATCAGTGAAACAGTTCCAGGGGGTCCGTCGGAGCCTCGGTGAAGCCTCCAGTGCTGATGCTCTCAGGGCACTACAGCTGGAGAGGCAGAGGTGGTGGCCACGCTGCTGGCCTGGGGATGGCTGGGTGGTCCAAGGGGATGGTTGCTGGCCCAGGGGTGGCAGGGTGGTCCAAGGTCCTCCTCTGCGAGCCGGGAAGGGTACAGAGCTGCAGATTGAACCAGCCCAGAGGAAAACACATACCTGGTCAGGAAGCTTCTGCCTGTTTGCAGC
This sequence comes from Rynchops niger, assembly GCA_013400035.1. NCBI lineage: Eukaryota > Metazoa > Chordata > Aves > Charadriiformes > Laridae > Rynchops > Rynchops niger. The sequence continues at coordinate 582,477 of VXBH01004054.1, forward strand.
CAGGTGATAGAGATCTTATTTTGAAGCACAGTCTGCCTCCTTGCTGGCTGGTGGCTTTAGGACTGAACACCTGCACAGTTCCTGGCTAGATTTATGAAGGCTGAGGAGGGTGTAAAGGCTGAGGAGGGAATAATCCATCTCTTGGACCCCTTTAGCACTATGTATGGGGCACGTTTTCCTTTGTCACAGCTGCGTCTGTTCCTGAGATGGTCTGTCTTATGTAGCAAAGCACAGCAAGCAGTACCGCCGTGCGTCTGCACATGGGTTATTTGTGCCTGGAGATGCAGTACCTGCCGTTGGTGTAGTTCAGAGGAGGACAGCATTTTCTGGAGTTATCAGCATTGCAATAAAGCAGCGTTCCTGAGACATTTCCCACTTCTCTCTCTGGCAAGCGCCAGCGGCCGTTTAGGACAGGGCTGGCTGGTGGTGCTTTTTCCCTGTCCCTCCAAGGGTGACGGATGCGAAGCCGCGAGGTGGTTACGTGATGCATCAGCTCTGCTCGGCAGCCTGCAAGGTGACAGGGGCATGGGGACTGGCTGGGCTTATGGAGCAGGCTGGGGGGTTTGCAGGCATCCAGATGTGTATGATCGAAATGCCTTTTAATTCATGTCTGGTTGATATCATTCTTTACGTGAATTCAAGGTACAGACGTGAATATTGTTGCAGAGATGCAGTTTGCAAATCAGAGGCTGATGGAGTGTCACCCAGGGTCTCCAGGCAGGGTTTGTCCCACCCGCTCTGATGCCCGTGCTGCCACATCTTCACCGCTCTTGATATCTTAGGTTTGTCAGCAGACGCTGCAGTTGCAGCCCCCTGTCACCTGGAAGGAGAAGCCGTGTGTGGATTGCTGCTGCTGTCGTGCATCAGGCAGCGAAGGGCCCTGGAACACAGCAGTGACAGGCAGAGCTAGAACCAGCGCCTGGTGGACAACTGTACGTGGCACGGGTCTTTAATGGCAAAGGTGATTAGCCGCTGGAACAAATTGCCAAGAGAAGGGGCGGCTTCTCTCTCTCAGTCATTTCTGCCTTAAAACCTGAGTCAGAAAAAGCTGTAGAAGAAGTTTTGTATAAAAATCATTGTGCAGGTTGCTGCGAATCCGCTCATTAGACAGTCCCTTGATGGAATGGGTGAGGTTTGACCATTTTCCCCTGCTATGAGGTTGCGTTGGGGGAGCGTTGGGAGCCGTCCTGAGCTGGGGTGTGCAGAGCCAGAAACGGCAACCCAAAGCCCTGGAAGGACTGTGCATTTGCACGGGAGCGTGTCATGGCCGTGTAATATTTTGGAAGACAGCATTTTGCTGTCTATGCTATGAAGACAGGCTGAGAGAGTTGGGGTTGGTCAGCCTGGAGAAGAGAAGGCTCCGGGGAGACCTTAGAGCCCCTTCAAGTACCTAAAGGGGGCCTACAGGAGAGATGGGGAGGGACTTCTTATCAGGGAGTGTAATGATAGGACGAGGGGTGACGGTTTCAAACTGAAAGAGGGTAGATTTAGATTGGATATTAGGAATAAATTCTTCACTGTGAGGGTGGTGAGATGCTGGAACAGGTTGCCCAGGGAGGTTGTGGGTGCCCCATCCCTGGAAGTGTTCAAGGCCAGGCTGGATGGAGCTTTGAGCAGTGTGGTCTAGTGGGAGGTGTCCCTGCCCATGGCAGGGGGTTGGAACTAGGTGATCTTTAGGGTCCCTTCCAACCTGAACCATTCTATGATTATATGGTTTTATGTTTGGGAGTTGCCTCTTTGCATGCCAGTCAGGAGTAGCCAGTGTCAAAACATATGCATGACCAAGAGCTGCAGGACATCGAGAGAGGAAGGGATGGCATCACCAGGGTCCTCATCAGCAAGCTGGGGGCTTCCTCAGGTGTGGGCCACAGCTTCTGTCCTGGAGGTAGGAGTGAATGGCAGAGGAGCCTGAAGGAAGCCCCAGAGGCTCTCCCCTGGTTTGGGGAGAGGAGGTCTCTACCACAAGAGCAGTGCCCACAGCTGTAGGCTGCTTCTGAAAGGGCAAGTGGAGAGCAGAGGTGGGGGGGGGAGGCAAGACCACATCCCGTTGTGTAGTCTATGAAGCAGCTTGTGGAGGCCCTCAGCATGATGTGAGTTGTGCTGGGAATGCCCAGGCTTTGAAGCAAGCCAGTGCAGGGATTTTAAAGTGGAAAACTCGGGTACAGTCCTCCTAACCACCCACCGTTGTCTCCCCGCCATCCAGCCGTCGCGATCCACGGTTGTTGTCCTTGGCTTCCTCTGAACATCCTTTCTGTGCTCCCCCACCTTCCCTGCATACCAGCTGGTTGGATGCCTGGTCTGCACCAGTGGAGTCGAGGTGGTTAAAAGGGGTACGTCACACTTTAAGTGTGGGTGCAGCATGCCGATTCCTTGCACTGATAGAAGCCATCACGTTAGTACTGCTCGGAGCTCTTTCAGGGGATTTTTGCAGTGTAGCAGGACTACTGCATTTACCCCGGCAGGGACGTAGTACAGAGGAGACCTCAGTCTGAGCAGGAGAGATGGAAATGTCTCTATGTCCTAGGTCGCTTCCTTGGCTCCCATGGAGATCCAAGTGATGTTGGTCTGGAAAAGCCTCCGTTCAGCATTTCACAGTTAGTGTTGGTCCCTCTGTCCTCGGTTAACCATGCGTCGTTGGATGGATGAACACGTTCAAAGTGCAGATCTGTTCCACAGGTTTGGGAACCCTACAGGTTCAAAGTCATCCCAGCAGCACGTAGGGGCCATCCCCTCTGCTGCTCGATTACGTACTGCTTGTCTTTGGTCTCAGGACACTTTGTGCCTTCCCTGAAGCCCTGGCAGCTGGATTTAAGAGATTGCTTGGCTCGCTCTTTTCTTCCCAGTCAGAACTAAAACTTTAGATCTTTCCACTGGTGCTGCAGGGGCAGCATCCTGTGAGTTCCTGTATAAATCTCAATAAATCCCAGCTGGGGTTGGGCAGGTGTTACCAGTAACTTAGAAAGGAGAAGAAAAAAAAAAAAAACAAGAGGCAGCTCCTCATTGGGATAACACTTTGTATTTTGGGGCCTGGATTTGATTATATTGTAACCATTTGTTCTCGAAAACAATGTCTGAGCAAACTCCTGGACAAAATTAAATTGCCTTGCATTGCCTTGTGCAGTTCCCTGCCCAGGTAGGAGGTGAGTCTGGAATGCCCAAGTGGAAGGGGCTTGCAGGTTCTGCAAGGAACGCGTGGTGCAAGAGGCTCTGTGGGTTTAAGAAAGGTGGCTTTTCCTGGCCAGCTTTCAGCCAGGTGCTGTGTCCTTGCAGCTCGGTGTCAGATGGGGTATTGCTGTCTCTGACGGTGGTGCCTCGCTGACGTACGTGTGATGTTGTGTGTGCTGGTCCACGTGGTGGAAACGGCAGCCGTGGGCTCATGGTGGGGTGTGTGGGACGTGGAGCAATGGTCAAAGCCCAGGCTGTGCTGGAACACTTTATGTTGCGTCTCCCCTGCATGGAAAAAGGTATAGCCTGGGTCTCTCTTTGCTAATATTAAAGTTTGGTAACAAGATTATTATTATTTTTAATATTAGCTGTGTGTAACAGACATAAAGTTTGCTATATACATCAGACCCTAGGTGTGATACACCAAACCCCTTTGTGCATCAATTAATGCTGTAAATGGGCAGTCACACCTGTCAGTGCAATGACCTGTAATTTAGCATGCAGGGCAGAAAGCTACCACACATCCTTTTTGAAATATTTACTAACATTTCCAGGCTTATTTAAATTAATTATGGGTTCTTTATTTTTTTTTTTTCCTCTTTCATAAGAGTAGGAAGGTCTGAAATATGCTTTCCCAGGAATGTTCATGGAAGGAGCAAAGGCCAAGAGCTTTGTGCTGCTGCAGTTGAGATACTGCTCAGGGGGTTTAGGCAGTGATATTTGCTGTGTGAATTGCTGGATCATTTGGTTTACAGGTGCCTCACATCTGGCTCTGGTTCTACTCAGTTTGCTTTTGGGAGCGGGGTGGGCAAAGCTTTGTATTTTTCTTAAATGTTAAAAAGGGCGCTACTAGATTATATAAAAATACTAACAAAAATAGTATGTGTGCTTGATGTTACAGAGGAAAATAATCGGCCTTGTTTGCGAGGTGGGAGGTTGGACTGGAGACCCCAGAGGGTTCTTCCCACCAGCACTTCTCTGTTTCTGTGGTTACTGAGGGAAAACTGAAAAGCCGGGCTTCAAGTGTCCTTTTGTGGAAGGAGATGGAAGGAGGCCCAGCTATCATGAATTCACAAGATTGGTAAATAAAAGCAATTAAGATGAGCAGGTTCAGAGGGGAAGGAAGGTGCTGCTCTTTGCAGTCCGAGAAGCTGAAGCAATGAGCAGTTCATCTTGAAATGTTGTCCTCTCTTGAGTAGTTAGTATTGAGACCTACCAGACCTGCTGGTTACAAGTAGCTTGGATAGATGATGGGGTTCCCAGTACTTGGTTGTGGTTAGGATTTGGGGGCTTTGCCCTCAGCAAACCATTTCGTCTCCCCCCTTTCCACTCTTTCTTTCATCTCTGAACACACCAGGGCAGATGCTGACTTTCATACAGTTGTTCACAGCGTAGGACAGTAGAGCCCTGACGTCAACTGGACTCTCAGAGCTTCATGGAAGTGGTGAAAGTCCTGCTTTTCTGCTTGACATGGTTGGAAATGGCAATGGTGGACTCTCAGAGCTTCACGGAAATGGTCAAGGTCCTGCGCTTCTGCTTGGTCGGAAATAGCAATGGTGACTTCTGTAGGCTGCTGTCTTGGAAGGGGGGGTCTGGTGGCTACAATCAGTGCAACTAGACAGGAAAAAAACTTCTGAGAACTCACCAAGTAACTATATGAGATCCTGTACGTGTTGAAGGACTGGAAATAAAACCTTCCTTAGCTTATAGCTTAGTGTGGCAGGTAAACGTGAGTACTGGCTTTTCATCTTCATAGCATTGTTGATGGCCATTCTTCATATGGGGGAGGAACAGGAGGAAAATGGGAAGGGAAGAGAGAATCGCAATAATTTTATAATTTTAATTTTAAAGGTAAGTGCATCATGTATGATTTCCAGGTTACTAGGTGGTAACCATCTTTCGGACAGGTAGTAGTAGCCTGTTCAGAGCTCAAGATGTTGTCCATTAGCATAAAGCATAACGTTATATTGCTCGGTGTTGTAAACTACTTTTGGTAACCAGTGTCCCTGCCTTCCTTATAAATCTTGATGCCTTGAGAGACTTTTAGCCAAGATGTTGTTTTTTGCAGGGTGTTCTCAGTACCTTTTAGTGAACGTTTTGTGGGACAGGTTACAGTAAATAGGATTTCGATTCTGTGCACCCTCTTAATTAACTGCTAACACTGCCTCAGGGAGCAAGGTGGTATGGGAGAGGAATGTATGGGAAGGATCAAACAACCTGTGGTCACCTGTGCTAATCCACCATGTCTGCGAGAGCTTACAGTTGGTCTTGTTAATGCATTTTACTTTCTTCTGATACTACTAGGAGTACTGATATTCATAGTGACAAACCCCTATATCTTGTTCTGCTTAGAAAATCTGGATGCTGAGCAGGTAGAAATGTTGTTGTCTCTGCTGTGGCAGCAAAAAGACAGCTAAAGCTCATGAAGGTGTGAGATACCATCAGGGAAGGGGCCGGTGTGTGGGATCCTGGGAGACACGCTCTGATGAAATGTCTTGAAGTCTGGGGTAAATCTGTTTTAGGCCTCCCTGAGGCACGACAAAGCCTGTAGACCCATGAAATATTGCTTATAACAATATTTCATTTGAAGATATTAAGGGATTTCGATGCCCCTTAGAAGTTGGCAAGCGCTTAGCCTGAGCTCATGCAGCTGTGCTTTCACTGGAAGCTTGGCCAGCAGAGCAGGTCTGCCCAGAGAGGCTCCCAACCTCCCTCCACAGTGGCAGGCCACAGGAGCTTGAAGTCATGTCCAAGCCCTTTGAGGTGGCTGGTACCACAGGAGAACCCATGAGACTGCCTCTTCCCACCCATCTCCATGCTTGGAGCCCCACACTGGCCTTGCAGTAGGTGACCTGGTCACGCAACCCAGGCTCAAGTGACCACAGTGTGAAGATGATCCATAGCTCTTTTTAAACCTCTTTGCACCCAGCTGCTGCCAGGGAGCTGAGTTCTTGGACACCATTGGCTTATGGGTGAGGAGCAGCTCTTTAAAGCTGAGCTCCAGCAGTGCAGAAGAGCTCATGGGCATATGAAGAAGCTGGCCCTGTTGACTGGCTATACGCGTCCACAACTGGTCAGTTGGATTGGTGGGTTAGGAGAAATCTTGAATTTCTCCTGGTGGTAAGCTGTTCTCTATCAGTCCCGGTGTGTCTGTCATCTCTGGCTGATTAAGAGGTGCAGCCCCATCTTCCTGAGAAGAGTCCTCATATTGGCCTTGACAGTCATTGCATCTTGACTTGAGAACAGCAATGATACACCTAGGTAGGAAACCTGCAAGTGAAGGAAGCTCCAACCAGTCCAGAAAGCTGCAGCCCATCTCCTCTGCTGTGTGGGCAGCTTGCCGTGTCTTTCTATGCTGACTTCGGTTGGAAATACAGATAAAGTTTTGAGGTCTTTTGTTCTCTTTTTAGGGCGCTCCCTGTTTTGCATCAGGTAGCAGAAAGGCTGCTTAAAGTTTTGTGCCAAAGACCGTAGGAGCTTTCTGCAAGGAAATGAAGGCCTGCTCTGTGAGAGTCCAGTTTCACATGGACTGGGCAACCCCAGGAGATGAAGACCACCACAGACCTCCTCATATTCTCCTCCAAGTGCAAGGTACGTTCAACTGAAGGTCCTTTTTCTAAATATATAGCAACATTTTGTGTAATGTTTAAAGACGGTTAAGGAACACACAAGCTAAACAAGACCCTCCACTGCTGAGTTGGAGAAAAGAGGAGAAATAAGATGTATCAGATGTTAGTTCATCCCTTAATACGCTACCTGAAAGATAATCTGGTGATGACTGCAGTGTTTAAACTGAGCATTGAGGAAAATAGATTTGACTGTAATCCCAGTTACCTGCAGGGATTTGTACCTTTTCAGAATATATAAAAAAATAGGAAGTAGCAAGATTGAGGTACATGCCCAGACATCCTTAACTCGGCCCTCCCTTTCCTCTCTTCAAGTCTTTTAAACTAGGGTTAATTACCAGGAATTTTCTGCAGACAGAAGTCTGGTTTGTAACACCCTGTAATATTAATGGGTCAAAGCAAGCTATTTTATCTAACCGATGTGTTGAATTTTATTAATTTTTTTAATTACATTACCTTCTTTATGACCTTGTGGATGGGCTCCTAGATTCCAAGTTAATTCATGTACGCCTCTTGGTCGCCATCTGTTTTATATGTCCCAAAACGTGATATTTAAACAAACAAGCATGCAGAAGAGCAATCATGAAGTCAAGATGATGATGATGGACATTGTGGCCGTGTTAGTTAGGGGTTGTTCTTTGTGTGGTTTGATGGATGTGGTGGTTCTGATGTGGGTAACTACTTACTACTGGTTTGTTTCAGTGATGGGGGATCTTTTCACCATTTCCATTAGTGGTTTAAGTGGGATTTTGGAGAACAGGGAATGGGTGGGTCTTTGCTTGTGCTCTGTTGTGGTTCACCCCTTCCCGGCTTCCTGTCTAAAGCAAGGTTTTTAGATGTGCCCATCCAGGATTGCCATGCATGGTGAGATGATGATATCTCCTTTGACATGTCTTTTGCTCCACTCTGGTCAGCCTGCCTTATTTGCTTGTACTTTCTATCTATATCTTGGTTTCACCCTGGGTCATTGGGTCTGTGGGACAGAGACTGACCTTTCTATTCTATTTTTATATAATGTCCAGCACAGACACATTTGGAATCTCAAGTTCTTCGTGGTGCTATATGTAATGCAAATAACTCATAACAGTGATAATTCCTCCTGGGGATGTGTGGCTATCTGTGCACACCATGGAGACGTGATCGCCATAAATGTGCTGCCTTAGCGTGGATTTTTGTACATGGTTTCTGTGGTGTTTTAGCTCTGAACAGCAGTAAACGTGGGAGCCAGCTCGGTACAAGAAGGGTACAGAAAGCATTCCCGTGCAGGTGAAAACTGTCAGGGCCAGCGGCCGGTGGTGAAGTCTTTGCTTTTATTCAGGGCAGCGCAGATAAAGCATGGCACAGGTTTTCTACTTGTGTGTGTGTGCATATATCTATATGCAAGTAACTTTTATATGTATTTTTATATATATACAAACGTGTGTGAAAGCATCATTGCCTGTTAAGCTCTAACTTTGCTTTCTCCTCCTGGTTTCCTTCCGCTTCTCTTTTTCTGTTCCACTTCACGTTTGAGTTTTATGTCGGTTGTGTTTCTCATAGGCGTATTTCCCTTTTTTCTTACCTTCTTTCTCCTTTCTTTTCTATTCTGGCTTTTCATTCTCTACCTTCTCATCCACGTGTTTCTTCTCCAAGTTGTTTTATAATTACTCTTCTGTGTGGTTCCTTGTTTGTGTCGCCAGGGCAGGTTGGCCAAGCATCCTGTTAGTGTCTCTGCACACCCCAAGAGTTTGTGGCCCAAGGAACAGCCGCAGCTGCACCCTTTATTTCTTGAAAAAAGGGAACAAAGGAGTCTGAGCTGCTCTAGTTGCCCTTCTCTCTAAATGAACATCAGCCTGACAGTTTTGGCTTCCCTTGCCCACTACAGATTGCAGCTGGTGTGGCCGAGTAGATGTTTCTTGGATCTGATGGTAAGAGTAGAATTGGGGTCAATGGCCATAGTGCTTCTTCCCCGCACCCTGGGCTCGGTGATGGCAAGAGGTGGCCTGGGCTCCCCTTCCTTCTTTGGTGGTTGCAAGCTACACTCAAAGCCTTGGCTCTCCATTCCTGCTGCTACCTCTCTTACCTTTCCGCTGCTAATTTTAGTAGCCTTCTGGCTTGCTGCAAGCCCAGAGCTTTTTCCACCTGGTTTCAACCCTGTTTTTTACCCCCCAAGGGGTGTTAGCCCCAAGTTGTGGTAGTCCTGTGAGGGCTGCACTGCCCTGATGGCAGAGGGCTTTCAGGTGCGCGAGCGAGCGGTTGAGCAGGCGTTTGTGTATGTGTTGGCGATGGCTCCATTTAAGCAATCCCCCCATTCTTGTACGAAAACGCTGCCGGGGCAGAGCAGATGGGCAGCGCTGGGAGCGGAGGGGATTTTAAATGGAGCTGTGGGCACGTCCCACACAGTGCTTCCCACTTACAGAATCATAGAATGGTTAGAGTTGGAAGGGACCTTAAAGATCATCTAGTTCCTACCCCGGGCTGTGGGCAGGGACACCTCCCACTAGACCAGGTTGCTCAAAGCCCCATCCAGCCTGGCCTTGAACACTTCCAGGGATGGGGCAGCCACAGCTTCTCTGGGCAATGTGTGCCAGTGCCTCACCACCCTCAGAGTGAAGAATTTCTTCTTGGTATCTAATCTAAATCTACCCTCTTCTAGTTTGAAGCCATTACCTCCTGTCCTATCACTACGTGCCCTTGTAAAAAGTCCCTCTCCACCTTTCTTGTAGGCCCCCTTCAGATACTGGAAGGCCACTATAAGGTCTCCCTGGAGCCTTCACTTCTCCAGGCTGACCAAGCCCAACTCTCTCAGCCTTTCTTCATAGCAGAGGTCCCCCAGCCCTCGGATCATGTTTGTTGTGCTTCTCTGGACCCTATCCATCCTTCCTGTGCTGAGGGCTCCAGAGCTGGACACAGTACTCCAGGTGGGGTCTCACCAGAGCAGAGTAGAGGGGCAGAATCACCTCCCTCGCCCTGCTGACCACGCTTCTTTTGAGGCAGCCCGGGATGCAGTTGGCTTTCTGGGCTGCAAGAGCACGTTGCCTGCTCGTGTTGAGCTTCTCATCCACTTCTCTGCAACCAGTGAGCGCTGCGAAGCGCAGCCTCTTCTAGAGACTGACTGGTAGACGATAAAGCCGAGTGCTCCAACTGCTTCCCATTACGGAAATGGCAGGATCTGAAATTAGGAAACTCTTTCATGTTGGCGATCTGAGGAACACGCTCAATATCACTTGACAGCAGACATATTATTCTTGGCCGCATCAGCCTTGCAGCAAATGGGTTGGTCGGGTGGCTTTGCTTGCACAGCTCTTTTTTTTTTTTTTTTTTTTTTCCCCCAAAAAACCTCCCAGGACTCAGTACTGAGTTTCCCGTGCTGGAATGCTGATGCTTCCCAGCCCTGGTGTGCAGCATTGGTTTCTTCGGTGGGCGGCGATTCCTGCCCGTGTCCAGCCTGCGCTCCACAGAGGTCAGGTCGGGTGAGCTCTGCTGAGCACGGTTTAGGCAAGCAGATCTGTGGAAGGGGCTTTCCTTCAGAGAGAGGGAAAGATTCCTTTTTTTTTTTTTTTTGTTTTCTTCGAAAGATGTAACCCGAGCAGAGAAATTTAAGGGGTATCATCCAGGTGAATAAACAGAAATCAAACTCCAGACCGTCCCCTTCGTGTGGCTGATGATAATACGTGAGGCTTCTTACGTGAAATGTGAACACTCAGTGTCATGTTTCATTCAGGATGACTCTTCATTTTTTTTTTTTCCCTTTGCTTTTTTTTTCCCCCCTCTGCAATGCAGGCTACTTTCACAAGTGGTGCAAGTGTCCCGTGCCACCCACCTCAGCCCCCCTTGGACTAGGGACTATTTCAGGCCATGTTCATAACCTGATCTTGCTGATGACCCTTGCACCCAAGGATCACTTAGTGCCAATTGTTAGGGTGTTTTGCTATTTTCGAGGCTCTCGGGACCGATCCTATTTCCCTTGGATGCCCAAATGGGATTTTTTTTGCCCTGGTTTAGTTTGGCTCGGGAATGGGCTGTTTACCTACTTGCAAGTTTGGTGCTGTCAGTCCACCGCATGTGGTGGTAGCACCTGAACTTCTGACGTGTCAGCCTTCAGGATGGGACAGAGTGACAGTGGTTGACTCGGGGGATGCAGAGGACCTTGCCTTGGAAAGGGTAAGGAGCAGATCATGGCGAAAGTAGCCTGGCAGGGAGCTGGGAAAAACTGTTTTTAAAAGCCAGGTCTGCTTAATACAGAGCTGTCACAGAATCACAGTTGGAAAGCACCGTAAAGATCCTCTAGTTCCAACCCCCTGCCCTGGGCAGGGACACCTCCCACCAGACCAGGCTGCTCAAAGCCCCATCCAGCCTGGCCTTGAACACTTCCAGGGATGGGGCATCCACAACGTCCCTGGGCAACCTGTGCCAGTGCCTCACCACCCTCACAGTAAAGAATTTCTTCCTGATATCCAGTCTAAATCTACTCTTTTTTCAGTTTAAAACTTATCTCTCGTCCTGTCGTTACACTGCCTGATAAAGAGTCACCGTGCCGGTTGTCCCAGGTTCAATGGTGAGGCTTGTGATGCCGATGACCCTACATTTTTGGGCTCAAGTATGGTAGACTTGCTCTACTGGGGCAGATGCTTGTGTTTTTCTTAGGCAGTCTGCTGTCTCTGGCCCTGATCAAAGGCAGATGTTTTAGAAGAAGAAAAAAAAATAAAAAAAGTGGGTGAAAGTGAAATAGATGGCTAAAAAGTAGCCAGATCATACCGGCAGTTTTCTACCAAAACATTTCAAGCTCAGGTTGGCTTGTGCCCAAGTCATGCCTGCCCGCTGGAGGGCTTGGTGATGAGTTGGAGGTGGCAGATTTCAGCTAGCTTACGGCATCTAAACAA
>VXBH01004054.1:597531-665802 GCA_013400035.1 Rynchops niger
CAGAAAATGACTTTGGAAGTCAAAACTACGCCAGTTTTATGCAGATTTATTCCCCTGCCTCCTGCATCCCTCCTGTATTTGCAGGGAAAAGGCTCTTCTGGAAAATGTGCCGGCATGGTGAGGCCACATCTGGAATACTGGGTCCAGTTCTGCCCCCCCGCCTAGTTCAAGAAGGACAGAGGACTGCTGGAGAGAGTCCAGCAGAGGGCTATGAAGATGGTCAAGGGAGTGGAGCGGCTCTTTTATGCGGAAAGGCTGAGAGACCTGGGTCTGTTTAGCCCGGAGAAGAGAAGACTGAGGGGGGATCTCATCAATGCTGATCAATATCTAAAGGGCGGGTGTCGAGAGGATGGGGCCAGACTCTTCTTAGTGGTGCCCAGTGACAGGACAAGGGGCAAGAGGCAAACTGGAACACAGGAAATTCCATGTCGACATGAAGGAAAACATCTTTATGTTGAGGGTAACAGCACTGGAACAGGCTGCCCAGAGAGGTTGTGGAATCTTCTTTTCTGGAGATATTCAGAACCCATCTAGATGTGTTCCTGTGCAGCCTGCTCTGGGTGAACCTGTTTCGGCAGGGGGGTTGGACTAGATGATCTCCAGAGGTCCCTTCCTACCCCTACAGTTCTGGGATTATGAGATTTTGGAAACATGGTGTCCTCACGATTTTGTGTTTTCACCTCTTTTTCCTTTCCCTTCTTCCATCCCCAGATGGGTCCATAGCTCTTCCCGCTGGTCCCACACAGCTCATCCATGGCCTTTGTTTTCAGTGCCTGGGATTGCCGTGACACCAGTGGCCCTTGGGATTATGATTTTGTCACAACAGAGCATCACGTCGAGGCAGTCCACACCTCGGGGAAGGTGTGACTCGTGTGCCAGTGAGGTGGCGGGTGGCCCGGAGGAGTCGGTGCTCCGGTCAAGATGAGCTGGGAAACCTGTCCCGATTTTCCAGTGTCAGAGAGGATGCTCCTGTATGCCCAGTGGGTTTTGCAGGCAGCATTGCAGCACTAGAAGCTCAAGGCTCTTAAATCTCCCTTTTGCTCTTCATTCCTGAGAAATCCAGTATTGAAAGGCGGCGTGCATCCTTTTCTCCTTCTCATGAGGCAGGTGATGGATGCGCTGCTTGCAGTGCAGCCCCTTCCTTGGCCTCCCGGGTCCTTGGTGGGGGCACTTTGTCCTGGCAGGTGGGAAGGGTTTTCCTCTTAACTGGCCCCTGGCTATCTCGGTACACACCTCTGCTTGCCCGCACTGCTTTATTGCACAGGAACCGTGGTGTAAAGAGCTTTTACACCGCGCAGGGTCTGTGCACACTTGGATTTCCATTTCTTGGTTTTGGGTCCTTCCTTCGTTCTCCTGACTCTGATACTGAAGCATCTTTCCAAATTAAAAGCGATCTTAATCACTTCCTTAAAGCAGTCCCTGAGCAAGGACGAGCGGTGATGTTAGCATCTGGAGCCGACATATATATTATTGATGATGCCTTTAAATGATTCAGCAAGTTTTCCTTGCATTATTTAAGGGAATTGCGATATTCTTCATTAATTGGAAAGATGTCTGGGGGTATGGGTGATTCACACTCACAAATACCTTTTCTCCTCCTTCCATTCTTTGCTGCCTGTCTTCTCCCAGCTCCCGCTTGTCCTTTTGGAGCCAGCGTTCATCCTTCTGCCAGCACCTCCTGCTGCCTCCCCCCTTGGTGTAGGTGACCCATGGCTCTGTAAGGGTGACGTGTCTTTTCTTCTAGACACGTAACTGAACTTGCAGTGTCACCAGCACTTATATAAGGGATGTGGTAACCCGGGCCAGGAAATAAGTTTTAGAAACTCTTAAGTACTTTGAGAGCTCTTTCTAGCAAATGTTATTCGGATTAATGTTCTTTATTTTACAGTCAAGGATAACGGGAAGCATGAACAAGCCTGGCATTAGGTGTGCTCCTCTCCCCATGGTATGATGCAATATTGCAGCTGGGTTTTATTGCAAAATGAATCAACGTTGACTGAGAATTTGGTTGTGACAGGGTAGGCTTCCCCCTGCAGAAGATGAGAGTCCCTCTGCACCAGTTAGTTTTACTGGATCCTTAAGTCATTAAAGCACATTTTTTTGCCATGCAGCAGAAAGAGTATTTCCAGGGTGTGGTTTTAAACATGGAAATGTGTCTGTTATCTTACCTGCTGCCCTGCAGGACATCAGCATCCATCGGTGGAGCTTGGGTTGACCTCCATGTAGTAGATTCAGTCTTTGAAGTTAGTCTTAAATCATTGATCTAAAAACTATTTTTCAAAGAGGATATTATTTAGATGGAATCTTAGTTGTTGATTTTCATTATTTTGGCTGAGTCTGGCCCTCAGAGGTGAGGGGGGCAGGAGGACCGTGAGGTTCCTCCACTCTAGACCAGGAGATTTGAACCTCAGCTTCAAAGGGGTATGTGGAAAGGATGAAAACTGCATTTTGAGTCCTCTAGAGCATGCAGAAGAGAAAAATTAAGTAAAATAATGAAGCCATAGATAAGAGAATCTCCCCCTTCGTTCTTCTTCCTGCCTTTACTGACATTTGCTTCTGGCTTTCAGGCTCAAAAATCCCTCCTGCAGGAGCCTGGAAAAGGGTTAATGCTTTTGTAACTTCTCCCCCTACAGCTCTATAAGGGAAAACAGTTTCTTTTCTTTGCTACTTCACTCTGTTTTGTCAGCGCCCTGCTGGAGAAGGTGAGGTGGTTCTCACCTGGCATCTCAGGCTTCCTTGAGTGCCCTTACGTGATCTTTCTGGGAAGAGTGGGGCAGCGAAAGCCGGGACCTCGCAGGCGTGTAGCAACTTGGGAACATAGTAATTGTGGGAGTAGACCTGGAGGAAGGTCTCCCAGGTATTTCTGTGCTCCATGTTTTGCAGCTCTCATCCTTTGGGCAAGGTGTTGAGCTCCAAGGTGCTGTGGTGGTATCAGGGGAAAGGAGGCCCCGCTCCCCGGCTTCTGCTGCCAATCGGTTCAAGTCCAAGAACATAAGGATTTATTGTTTTTTTTTTTTTTTTTTTTTTTTTTTTTTTTTAATTCCACCTAACCTTTCTACAGAGGCTCTGCTTAATGTCTTACCCTTGTTTGAAATGCGGAATTTATCTGCTGCTATTATTACCCCATTGCAAAGGGGCCATGAGACTTTTTGTTTGGATCAGCCCAGCCCGGATCACTTTTGTGCTCAGGGATGGGGCTGCCCAGGCCACGTCCTCCGTAAAATAATGCTGTTCTCCTTATTCTACAGCAGTCTGTCCTGCAGCTACAGCTCATTTTCCTACAAAAATGGTCCATGGGTTGATATTCTGTGTGGGATGCTTCTGGAGGTCTCATTCCCTGCAGCAAGGGGTCCTTCATCACCAGTGATGCTGGAGGTGCAGAGGAGGCAGAGGGTGGTCTCTTGAGCTAGAGACCTCATGCAGCCCCACCATCCTGCTCCTGGATTCCTCCCCAGGAAACTCTAACCCATCCCAGGGGGGCTAAACCGGCTTCTTTCCAGAAAGGCATCGCTGCTGCATGGGGTGCTTTTTGTCACCTGTTAGTGACTGCCACCTCTCTGAAGTTGCCCCCTGCTCCTGGTGTGCCCCTCCGCGCCTCCCGGGAAGCCGTTGGCCGCTAGACATCCCTTGTGCCGGCGGATCGCATCCCGTTTTATCGTCGCTTTCCGGCTGCGCCTGCGCTCGGGGCCATCACACGGCTCCCACGGGGCTGCGCCGGCTTTGCCGGTGCTGAGATCCCCGTGGGCACGTGGTCCTGGCGTGCAGCGCTTGTGTCCCCTCCTGCCAACTCGTCCCCCGCTTTGGCGGGGAAAGACAGAAAAAAAAACCAACCCTGAATTCTTCACCGCTGACTGCAAAGGGCAATTGTTTAGTGGGATTTCGGGCAGAGAGAGCCCAAAACGGTGAGGCTGCTCTGAATCTGAGCTGTGAGTCTGCGCCGGATGAATCACGGTGTGGGGAGGGGGGGGTGGAAATTATCTCTGAGTCATAGTCCCTAATACTACAGAGCGGATTTGCTTTGGTTTGTTGTTTTTGTTTTTTCTTTTTTTTTTTTTTGTGTTCCTGCATGCTGACTAACATGCCTAAGAGCAGCGAGAGCCCTTTCTCTGCTGTTTCATCCACCAAGAATGCAGCCCTGTCTCCCCCCCTCCTCATCTCCAGGGCTTACCAGAGTGTGGTGTGTGTCCCCCCACCTCTTGCCCGAGCCCTGCAAACCCCTCTCCAAGCCCCCTGGATGCCAGCGGGGACATGCCAGGGGAGGCAGCTGTTTGTGCCCCTGGGGCTCTGCCACCGCCGGGCAGGGGGGGGACACCCTTGAAATATCCCCTCTTGCAACCAGCACCTGCTCTTTGAGCACCTCAAAATGATTTATGAAGGGGGTTTAATAGGGTGACGGCCACCCTCACCCACAGCTCAGTGATATAAATACACTGAAGGGAACTAGCTGTGAGGGTGGTGAGGCACTGGCCCAGGTTGCCCAGAGAGGTGGTGGCTGCGCCATCCCTGGAGGTGTTCAAGGCCAGGCTGGATGGGGCTTTGAGCAGCCTGGTCTAGTGGGAGGTGTCCCTGCCCATGGCAGGGGGTTGTAACTAGGTGATCTTTAAGGTCCCTTCCAACCCGAACCATTCTATGATTCTGTTCCATCATTCTGTGTTCCTACAGCTACCCGAGCCTAAGACCCCGAGGAACTTAAAATCTGTGTATTTTTACAGGGCGTCCGATTTTTGGCATTTTCTTCTGTCAGTCAGCTCTCATTGTGCCCTTACATTCCAGCTGCATGGTGATTCCTGCTCTGTTAAATTCCTTTTGATTAGGTCTCCATCCCCAAAAGACGTGCGCAGTATCAATGCTCAGTTTAATAAAATACACCTGCGCCATGCCCTTGGCTTGCACCGCAGTGGGACCAGGGATGGAGTATCCAACCGAGTCCCCGGGACTGGCCCTGGTCGCAGAGGCAGCAGTGTTAAAAGGAAGCGGATGTCCCCAAAGATGTGGCGGAGAGAACACGGTGGCCACAGGGGGTTGTGGTGGGTGGCAGAGCTGGTCCCCCCAGAAAGGGCAGATTCTGCCTTGGGATTCAAGTTTTTGGCTGTCTTTGTCTTGTTATTCTAACTGTTCAGATTAATTTCCTGGATGAAGTAACTAAATGACATTATTTATGTAATATTACCTATATAGGCTGCTGGTTTAGACTCTGTTAGGCATTTAAAATTATTTTTAGCATTTTCCTTTGCTGAAAGCATGCAGAATTGTAAGATGGAATGCATGGATGTACGCATGTACTTAGACGCACGGAGAAGAGCCGTGCAAGGGATTTAAATTTCAGTGAGCCGAGGGTTTTGTTGGAGTATTAGACTGTTCTTTTTGCCTTACGATGTCCTTAATTAATTTTTCATTATTACAGGTATTAGTGATAGGATAAATGTTCCTCCCCAGAGAAAAGCTGGTAGCATCCCGGTCCGGGGGTGGCAGCTCGGAGTTCCTGGTGCTGGATCTGAGTTTCACTGTCCCTTGGGTTTCCTACACCTAAAACCGCTCAGATGGAGCGACGATCCACACAATGAAGTTTATAGATTGTTTTGGGTTTTGTTCCCCTTGTGTCAGGTTATTTTTCAGTGCCCTGATGGCATTTGCTACCTCCTTGTAGGGAAAGAGGAAGGAAGGGTTTTGGGGGGGCAGTGCATGTTTAGGTGATGCAGGTGTCACCTACGGTGACGTCGTCCGCTGCCCTGCTGCTGCCTTCAGCTCTTCTGCTGGGCAGCTGAAACTGGCTCCCAGAAAAAAGGTAAGCTTCTTCAGGAATAAAAAAAGGCTTTTTTTTTTCTGCTTTTCCTTCCCCACTGCCTCCATAGAGCTATTTCTAAATCGATTGCATTTCGTCGGCATAACTACATTGTTTGGGGCTGTGGAGGTATTCTGAATTTTCTTTTAATTTTCTTTTCATCATTTTACCAGCTTGTGGCATATCTTAAATATGGATCAAACCAAGGCAAATGTGAGATGCCTTGATTTCTTGTCTGTGGAAAGGAGCTATATGCCTTGGGATGTGAGGATTGGGAATTTGCAAGTCTCTGGATGTGGATTATTTTTTTTTTTTTTCTTCTCTTGTGTGTATGAGATTTAAGGGGGAAAGGATAGTAAAAGGATAATATTCGGATAGTAAAGTGAAATTTGTATTTTTTAAATACTAAAATATTTGACTGTATGCAAAATCTTCACTGATTTGATATTTAATTCTTTATTATTGTTTTAGCCATGTTACCTATAGCGATGCAGATGATGGAGTGAGTGCTTTGCTGACCTGGAATGCAGACAGACCCTTTTCCCAGTTGAATCCAGCACCTTAACATAGGATGGCTGCTGTGGCGTGACCTGTGATGCTGTGATGGTAGCAGCCCCTGGCATAGGAGCAGGCAGGGAGGGGGGGTAATGTTTTAAATATATATCCATCCATCTGAGCCTGGCCAAGGGTCTGAAATGAGAAGTGGATTCCCTCTGCAAAGTTCCCCCTCCCCTTACAGTAAACCTAAATAAAATGGAGATACTAATTCAATTCATGCACTCCTGGCATGTAGAAAAGGCTCAAAACGAGTGCATTAAAGCAGGTGACACGATCCCGGCAGCTTTACTGGGGCGAAATGGGTTACTGCTGCGAGGCTTTGATAGAATGAGGGCAAACTTGTATGCGATGCTGACGATGCTTCCTCTTTGCTTTGTGTTTGCATAATTCCCTGGGCTTTCACGGGGCTCCTCGCTTGCAAATGGTTGTCCAAACGTGAAGTAATCCTTGGCAGCTCCGGGCTATCGGTGGCTGTAGTTTCTTGTCTTGAAGGGTGGAGAGGCTTCGTGCTAGATGAGGTTTTGCTGAAAGTGGAGCTCCTCCAAGAGATTGGCAGCCACCTGCCAGTGCCTGGGACAACCCGGCTGCGCACAGCAGGACCTGTCTAAGCTCAGTTACTACTTTAATCTGGATTAAAAGTAAAATTTTTGGTTATTTCTGAGCAGCTGTAGTGTTTTTTGGGATGTATCCTGTGGTTTATTGTGCTGAGGTGCCTTCAGATTTGTCCCCAGCTGGTTGCCTCCACGCTTTATGGAGGCTGGAGAGCCCGTACTCAGGTTTTTCCCTGTTTTATACCATCAACGAGATCTAACTCAGGTAAAGCCCATGCTGTGGCTGTGCCTACATGCAGTTGGGCTTTCCTGTTCACTTGGCTGAGCGTCTGAGGGCAAACCCAGGGTCCCAAGTTCAGTGCTTACCATGGAGCCCATGGGACCACTCAGCAGATGTGCACGGAGAGACCTTCAGCCTCCCAGGCAGGTGCAGTTATCCTGGCTGGTACAAATCCCCTGTTGTAATGAAAACCATGCAGCTCCCGAGTCAAACCTTACGTTAGAAGGCAGTGGAATACAAGGAATGAATCCATTCGCGTATCCCAGTAGTTGTGTCAGAGCCACTGGGAATGTCCAGAAGGAAATGGTGTCACGCGTTGGCAAGGCAGCAGCCGCATTTACTGGCTTAACTGAGATTTGGTCACTGAAAATCTGCAGCTGAAAGGCTGAACAATGAGTCTTGGACTTAAAAGTAATTTTTATCTAAACATATGGATCTGAAAGCTGGAAACCTATCAAAGGTGCAGGCAAAATATCTTGAGTGCCTTTGAAAACAAATGTCTTGGAAGAACTCCGAGCAGTAATCTCCAAAGACATCCCAATAAAGTGGTGGAAGTATTTGGGGGATAAGAAATTGGAGTGTCTGCTGGGCAGTGGGATGGAGGCACACACTGGGAGGTGGCAGGGACAATCCCGCTCTTAAAACGTAGTCAGATGGAGAAGATTACATGGGGTATTGTGGCATGCATGGGAAGAGCATTCATTGATAGACAGGGATGGTGGAGTCAGTGAAGTGCTGGCAAAGGGTTACAAACATTGGGCAGAGCAAGCTCAGTTGAAAACTTTGGGAGTTCTTGTCTTGGAGGAGTGGTGTAATCCCTGTGATATGTGGCACTCTCTGTCCTGGTGTGGTTTTGTCCTTGCAAGTTTGGGCTTGATGTGTAATTCATGTTGGTCATACATAGACCAATGCTGATAAGTGGTTCCCTGTGGTGTGGAAGCAGGTTCCTCCTGTCCTCATTGCTGCACCTGTAAAATGGGGTAAATAATAATTCTTTTCTCTACAGTAGCCTTTGTCTGGGTTTCCAGAGCTTCCTGTTACATGTCCAGAATGAGTTCCCATCACAGGGCATGGTTGTGATATCTCGGTGGTAGAGGATAAGCAGCAGCCAATTAAGAAATGCTGCTAATGAGAGGAGGAACACAAGGATAAGTAACACTGCTGGCGTCACGAGGGACTCTTCCTTACCCTCAAGAGCAGCCAAGAGGTATAATCTCATTAATAAACTTACCAAGCTGCATCTTAAGGCTGATTGGGCTGCCTGCCCCACTACTGCTGGAAGGCATCCAGAGTCAGGCATGGCCAGGGACCTTCTTGCTGCAGCCTGAAGTCGTTTTGATACTCATTTGTTCTTGTGCTCATGTTGTCCTGTAGCTTAAATTTCTCTTTCAGTGATGCAGACAGCAGTCTCATCCCCTCTGAGCCGGGCAGGTCCAACACAGGCAGCTCCCTCTCTCCTCTTGTCCCAGAGGGGCTCGTCATTCCCTGCCTGATCCTGGCAGCTCGCTCCTCTCATGGGCTCTGCTCAAATCCTGTAAGTTCCCAGACGGGACACAGCATCTTGGAGACAGAGCATCCTGCTGTTACTGGTGTAGCAAACATCTTCTTTAGTTCTACCAGAAATACTTTGCTCCCCAGCATTTGCCTTGCCATTGAAGCCCTGCTGCCCTTGGAAGTTCCTGGCTCCCTCCTCCTGGCCCTCAGCACCAGGTGGGGCTCTCGGTGGTAGGGGCGCGGTGTTGGTCATCTTACTTTTGATGCCTTATGGTTGGAGAAGCAGGGGGTTTGATCTCAGCCCACTGGCAGGGAGTGATGAAATTTCCAGTGGGACCAGCCTTAACTAAAACCAACCTTCACCCAACTCTGGCGGCAAGCCCCAAGCGAGGTGTCTTTGCAGAATGATGTGCAGTACGTACAAGGAGCATCAATGAAAGCTGTTTATTTTTCATGATTGGGTCTTCTTTACCAGGATTGCTGGCAATATGGGGTGTAAAGGGTACATGTAATATGATGGCATGTTTCTTTTTGGTTGTAATTGTGGCAGTAATGACTAAGAAGATACAGTTGTAATTCTGTGATGGTTTGGTTCATAATAGAGTTGCTGTTGCTAAGATGGAATTTCTACTTCCAGTTTTCTGCAGACTTCAGGTGCTTCAGTTCTCAAAATGGAAAAGAATACTTAATGATTATCACTCAGGAAGTACAGTAACGATAGGCCCATCTTTTTAAATGGGCGTCAGAGGAGCTGAAGTGAAACACCAAAGCTTTTAGACAGTGCCATGGTTCACCTGGCCTTCGAGAGGTCCTCCTCTGCCCTGTGGGTTCATTGCAACTCCAGCTGCTCATGCAACGAAGTCAGGACAAGCCCCTGCTGTATATGGATGAAGATGCTTTTTGCAGCAGTGCAGGTTGCAATAGACGTGTGCTGTACTGTACATAAGGGTTTTGTCTCTGGGAGAGGTTTATCTCTGCAGTTGTACTTGGGGGGGTGTGTGTGTAATTTGAGGTCCATCTGCCTGGCTGGCCCTTAGGAATGAACAGTCGGTGCAGAACAAACGCTGGCAGGGCCCTTGCTTTCCATGCTTTGTTTCATTTGTGTAGAAGGGAAGGGAAATAAAAGAGAAAAGCCAGCAAAACCAGAAGCGGAGTTTCTGCTGCAGCTGCTTGAAACAATAAATGAACCACAATGTGATGTTGTGGGTGTTTGTTTTATTTTTCCCCTCATTTTCTCATCCAGCTGTTATTATTTCTGAGTCTTGGCAGTGGGAAGGACCAATCTCAAGACATGCTGCCTTGCCTTGGTGACTCCTCGAAACCAGACGTACCCCCATTTCCTGGAGTGCAGAACCTGCTCACGCTTGTGCTTCCCAGCGTGCTGGGTGGCTCTGCCTTCATGAAGGGTTATCGGTACCAGATGGTCATGGGGACTCATCCCTGTAGAGCCAGTACCCGAGCTACCAAATCAGGGAGTTGAGGTCAGGATGCTACCTAACCACAGTGACACGATACGCAAGGTGTTGAGTTGCAGGAGGTTCAGCAGGGGTGAACCACTTCTGGAGTTTGTCTGGAGACACCTGGAGACCACCACGTGAAGCAGCTCAGGCGTTGTCATGCCTTGTAACCTGGCACATTAAAGTCACCTGAAATGGGTAGCTGTTGGTGCTCTGGGATCTCCTGTAGGGGGAAGGGTGAAGTGGACGGGGGGGGGTAGCAAATGCCTGAGCTGTCCTCACTTTGACTCACCTGCGCTAGGGAGTCAGCACCCTCCTGTGCTGCCAGACATGAAGTTACACCCTGGTGAGATTCAGAATAGGTCTGATGGGGCAAAGACACAAGAAGAAAGCTGTCTGAGATAAAGAATATATATCTATGTACCCACATGGAAATACATGGTTGGTTTCAGCAATGACCCTGTGGTTAAATGGACCTCCAGGGGTTGTGGCAGGTGGTCTCCCAGCCATGCAACCGCTATGGTAGGTGTTGTCATCTGTCAGCTGTCTGCTCTCCTTCCTGCAGGCTGCCACACTTGCCATGGGTGGCAGAAGGTGAACCGTGTCAGCTCCTCAGCTGCTACCAGTCACAGTTGAGAAATTAGTTTAAACTGTTGACTTAATTAAGCTGGAGAATGAAGCAAGTCATTTGTGCATGCCGGTGGTGGGTGCCGACTGGGAGTGTCCTCTCACGCCTGCCAGCTGCGTGGGTCTGCTCTCCAAAACATCTGAGGTTGGAGACCGGACGCTAAGCAAGAGTGGTGGTTGATTTTGATCCTGTCTGGTGATTCCTGTGTTTAAAAACCTATGTTTAAAAACTATCCCTTTCACTGGAAGGCTCATCACATGGTCTCTGGAGGGTTCACATTCTTCAGAGTTATTCCTGGTCCTTTTAGATATGCAGAGCTGTGATCTTTAGATATTGTGGCCTAACATGCCTCAGGGCATCCTAATGAATGGGATTTCATTAATGTAACTAAACCGCTTAAAATAGTATACAATAAACTACTGCAAGCTTTTGGATTGTGCATGTCCATGGGGATGCTTGAGGGCTTGGATTTAGAAGACAGTTTCACAGAGGTCGCTTTCTGGAGGGGCACATGGAGGAAGAGGGTGTCAGGAAGTGGTGATATTAAGGCAGTTGAGAATCATAAGGTCTCTCATCCCCCGGTGTCCCACAAGTGGGGCTGTTTATGGTGCTCTGTTACGCTGTGTTAGGGTCGGAGGAGAATGGACTCCCCCCATCCCTCCTGATCCCATGTATGATCTTCAAGGGCTTTATACCGTCACGAAAGCTCATGAGAAGCCAGGATGCCCTTACACCGGCTTGGGTGCATTGGTGCGGATCTCTGCCAATGGAATTGTTTTGGTTCAAGGAAAATCAGCAATTTCCCTCACTTTTGTGTCCTGACAGTGGTGGTGCAGGTGTATAAGCATGGGGAACCATGTGGCAGGTGTGCATGTTCCCAAACCTGGCTGAGAGTAGTCAGACCTCCTCAAATAAAGTAAAAATGTGCTCAGAGTTGTTGCGGACACTTTGGCTTGCAACACGCTGTTGGCGTCCAGCTTGAGTAGCAAGGTGGAACAAGGTTGGCAGCTCTGAGAAAACGTAGCCCTGAGACAGTGAGTTCTTACACAGATTGGACTTGTGTGGGTGAGAATAATGGTTACCAGCTAAACTGGGCTTTGTCAACTCAAGGCCAGACGTTTGTTGTAGCTGTGGAAAGAGCAGGCTGGCTTTGGCATGTCTGGATATCGACTTGATACATTTCCTGGTGGTAGGTGGTGGGAAAGCCTGCATCTGCTGTGAACCGAACACCGCTTTCCTTGGAAAAGCACTTACCGAGATAGCAGTGATGGACAAGTCTCTCTTGATAAATGTGACTTCACAGATCGTGTTTTCAGCCTCATGGAAAAAATTAGAAAAGGTATCTAACGTGTTGAACTATTTTAAGGACAGGTCTGGAGGTCTGAAGGTAATGCGTTCTAAAAATAAACATCAGAAATGATTCTTGAGCTTGGGCCAGGTTATTTCAAGATCAAAATCAAGGCCAAGGCACGCCAGTATACGTTTTCAGGTCATTATTATTGGCTTTGTTAAATCCATGCTGCTTTTGAGGTAGGAAGAAATGGTAATATCTACCAGAATCTTACCACACTCTTCCTGAAAGTATGTTCCTAAGGAGCCCTGCTCTTCTGCCATTCCTACGTTCACAGCCCTGTTGCTGTGTTGTGTGAGGCTCTTTTGCTTTGATTTATCAGTTTACTCATCAGGAAAAAAACCAACCTAGTTTTGGGGCTTTATGTATAAACTAGACTGTGGTAACTTTTTGGGTTTTTTTGGCATGGTGATGCATATATAATGACATAGAGTGACATATACAAATGCTGGCTCCAGCACTTCTGGTAGCTCAGAGGTTCATTCTGCTGGATGATGGAGCTAAAATGAGCACATCAGCTTAGCTGGAAAGAGAAGGACTTGTCTGCCTGGCTGGAATTGCCTTCCTGGTGTCTACGATGCTGAGGATGCTACACAGGGACCCAGAGAAGCCGGGAACCAGACCCAGCTGGGCACTGGGGAGGACACGGAGGAGAGCGAAGACAAGTTATGAACAGGATTGAACAGCATGGTTCAGTGTGGGAGGCAGCGAGAGTATTTTGATGGAGCCAACTTCAGATGAAAATCTAAACATAAAATCATAGAATCATGGAATGGTTTAGATTGGAAGGAACCTTCAAGATCATCTAGTTCCAACCCCCTGCCATGGGCAGGGACACCTCCCATTAGACCAGGTTGCTCAAAGCTCCATCCAGCCTGGCCTTGAACACCTCCAGGGATGGGGCATCCACAGCTTCTCTGGGCAACCTGTTCCAGTGTCTCACCACCCTCACAGTAAAGAATTTCTTCCTGATATCTAATCTAAATCTACCCTCCTTTAGTTTAAAACCGTTACCCCTCATCCTATCACTACCCTCCCTGACAGAGTCCCTCCCCATCTTTCCTGTTGACCCCCTTTAGGTACTGGAAGGCTGCTATAAGGTCACCCTGGAGCCTCCTCTTGTCCAGGCTGAACAACCCCAACTCTCTCAGCCTGTCCTCACAGGAGAGGTGCTCCAGCCCTCTGATCATCTTCATGGCCCTCCTCCGGACTCGTTCCAACAGGTCCATGTCCTTCTTACGTTGATGGTAGTTTCTGGCACATTTCTTTGGCCTGACACACTTCCGCTATGGTTTTCCTCTGTCAGCCTCCTAAGTTGGATCTCCCAGATCGCTATTGCTGAGTCTCAAGTCCCAGGTTCATTATGGTTTGCTGCCGGGACAGAGACCCAGGGGAGGTGGAAAAGCCATTGAGGCTTTTCTGTGGGCATTTCCAATGATGTTCTTACTTTGTTGTTCCCTGGTGGACCTTTTTGGGAAGGGAGCATCAGTCTTTTGCTTGAAGTTGCTGGGGCTTTTGCTTGCACCATGGCGTGGGGGCAGCCTCTGCGGAGGGATGGAGGGGGGCTGAGGCCTGCCAGGAGCCACGAGGGGTGGGAGGGGGCTCCCTTATCCCAGGACTGCCTGTTCTGATCCCCCTGTCCCTGGGGACGGCTTTGGGCACAGGGTCCCCCCCCCTCCTGACTCGTAGCTCGCTGTGTCCTACGAGGACATAATTCCGATCCCGGGACCTGTTGGCGCAAGCAGCCGTGACGGGGCTTGTTTGTCCAAGATAATCTTTTATCGGGGGAGCGGGTCGGCAGATGTAGGTGAAAGGTGATGCTGGCACGCTGCCGGCGTGGGTCGGCCGCCACTTTCCCGGCTGCGTCCTCGGCTTTTTATAGCCTTACGGCATCACTCCGCAGCTGCCGCCCGCCTCCTGGCGCTCCGGGATCACGGGGCAGCCTTGGGACCGGGATGGCTGCGGGGACACGCGCCGGCAGCTGAGTGTGCCACAGGCTTAGGTTTGATGGGTTGCATCAGCCACAAACATGTCTAATCCGATAGCTCAACTCCCAAATAAGCAACGTCAGATGCGTCAGAGGTGTCATCTTCTTGAGAAAAACCTGATTAAGTTTAATCTCCTATAATAGTTTTTTTTTTTTTTGGCTGTTTGTTATCCCTGAATCATGAAGTTTCGTTGTTACTATGACACTTACTATGATGTTCTTGGTGTGTTTAAGTGTCCTCTCCTTCCTTCTTTTATTTTTCTTTAACTGTGGGAGCTTCATTCACCAAATATATCCCACAGTCTGATTACGTACCGCGTGTAGCAGCTTTGCGTTCGCTATCTTGAGCTGGAGAGGGACTTTTTACAAGGGCATGTAGTGATAGGACAAGGGGTAACGCCTTCACACTGGAAGAGGGTAGGTTTAGATTAGATATTAGGAAGAAATTCTTTACCGTGGGGATGGTGAGACACTGGAACAGGTTCCCTAGAGAAGTTTTGGATGTCCCATCCCTGGAAGTGTTCAAGGCCAGGCTGGATGGGGCTTTGAGCAATGTGGTCTAGTGGGAGGTGTCCCTGCCCATGGCAGGGGGGTTGAAACCAGATGATCTATAAGGTCCCTTCCAGCCCAAACCGTTCTATGGTTCTGTGATTCTATGATCTTAAGTAAATGGGGAAAGTGGTTTGGAAGGGCCACTAACTTCTGCTCCTGTACTGTCCCCAAGAGGAGCGAGTTTTGCCCTGGGGCAAAAAAGGTCTCTTGAGTGAGCAGCCTTTAGAAGGAAGTGATTTCAGATCTTTCAGCCAGATAGCCCCTGAATCCCTGCAGACTGGGTTACCCATTGATGGTTTGGGGCTACACAAATAATTGCTTCATTTAAGGAAAGAGCGTATCTGCCTGCAATAATCTCTCTTGATTCTTGGTGATAAAGCATGGCCATGTACATGAAAATAGATCTTCTGTTCCCCTGCCCTGTCCCTGGAGCAGATTATGACCATTGGAGAGAAATCCTGACTCCATTGAAATTAATGGAGAGGCTGATGTGGGACTGTTTGCTCCTGGCGAGGGTTGGTCAGATGCTTAAGGAACAGCACAAACAGCAGCAACTCAGGGGCTTCAGGCGGGTGGTGACAGATGGATCTGCTTTTGGTGTTAATGTATTTGTACAGTAGATAAGAGCCATCCCTGCCTTCACACACGGGTTTGGTAGATCCTGTGGGCTTGGCAGACACACTGGTGTGCCTTTCTCCCCCCAAGAGGTTTTAACTGAGCCTGGGGCAGGGGAGCCGTGGAAGCGATGGATGGTCAGTGCTGCAGGAGCAGTTGTACAGGCATTTTTCATGCATTTTCCCTCCCCATCCAGTGAGCTGATATCACTGTTTAAAACAGCTTCCTCCACCCCTACCTTTTCTTTTTTCTTTTTTCCTTTCTTTTTTCCTTTCTTTTTTTTCTTTTTCCTGTCTTCTATTTTCTTTTGTCTTTTTTCTTTTTTCGTCTTTTTTCTTTCTTCTTTTTTTTCTTTTTTCTTTTTCTTTTTTCCGGAGCACATCAGAAAGCACTCTGCGCTTGCATCGCTCTCTTGGCAGGGCAGCAGGGGCTGTGCTTCCAGTCACGGGGCCGTGGCAAAGAGCAAAGAGGGCAGTGATGCCTGACCCTGAGATGAATTGGTGGAGTGAACCCTGCACCTTCCAAGGCAGCAGCTTCCCTGTAAAAGAAAAGGGACCTTTCCAACTGCAAGTTCTGCTGAGATTCACCGAGCAGGCTTTGTATGTAAATACAGTATTTAACCACATTCACATGCAGCAAATGATATGCGGCTGGGAATTCTTTTGATGCCTTTAAATGCTGAAGTAGTAATAAAATAACCCAGTTTTTAGTTATTTTTCTCATCATGCTAGTCTGAACACCAACGTGTGGCATTCATTTCAGAAGTAGCATGCAAGCTCTTCAGAAAACCTGGGCGTTAAAGATTCAAGAGCCCAGACATGACTAAAATAAAAATATTAATAGCAACAAATGGGGGAGAAGATGTGCAGTATGTATCAATCTTGGAATAAAAATGAAAAAAAAAAAAAATCTCCTATTTGGGTTGCAGGAAGATTAGTTTGTTTTATGTGCACATTCAGGCATCAAGATGATGGGGATGCCAACCCGGGGCGGGGGGTTTGTGTGTCATCCGTCGCCCAGCCCAGCTGCCCTGTTTGTGCGTGGTGCCGGGTGGTGGGAGGCAGCTCTGGTCCCTGCAGCTCCCTGCCACTACCAGGCTGTATATTTATTTTTCAGAGAGGCTTATACAGCAGCCAGCCGTGTTTTCAGGGGTCTTGGTTTTTGTGTTTCTGTTTTTTTCCTCGTGATTTGGCTCCAATAATCTTGACAAAGGCCAGAGGCGATGTAGGCGAAAGCAGCGTGATGGGAACGGAGACTTGGCAGGACCGAGTGTTGTTTTTTGGTGAGAAGGATTAAAACCATTTTGCTTGGTAGGGAGAGCTCTGCAGGTACGAGACAGTGAGGAAAGCATCCTTTTACAAACACATGGGATGGGGCAGGTAGAGATGGAGCCCAATCCTTGGTGGGAATCTTGGCATCAGCAGAAAAGGGATTTGCTCTGGGATGTTATTAGAAAAATGAATCCTGGGCTGTAACTTCATAATTTAACTGTCTGATGCAATAAATAAAACTTTTCCATGCTGGATTTAGTTAAACCAATGCAACGTCTCTGTTTGGATGAAGCCTAATCCTACACTGTTACAAAATCTTTCCTAATAATAATATTTCCTTTCACCTCAAGAAGGTCCTGAGCTCGTGCCCCTTGACTTCCCTGAGCTGCACACTAAAGCTGCCTGTAACAGCGGAGCAGGCTTTTATTTGGATTTGCCAGCTGAAATGAGTCAAATTATTCCATGGGTTTTGGTTTAATGGCAAACACTTCATGTTATTATTTACGGAATATTGAACATGTGCCCTTAATAAGGGGGAGCTTTAAAAAAAGTAACAGGAAGACAGAGCCTGATCTGCCAGCATGTCTCTGCGCTGCTATTCCCAGAGATGTTTTGAAATCTTCACCTCGGCTGCCTTTACGGAGCCCTGTGCCAGCCCCGGAGCACGTGGGGCTTCTCCTGGGCTCTGCGGGGATGCTCAGACCTGAAGCCAAGTGTGACAGTGCATAGGGAAAGTCATTACTACTGGGCTCCTGCCTGGTTCTCCGAGGAGGAGGCAGCCACCGAGAATTCAGCTTTAAAAGGAGACAAATATTAAGCCTGAAACATGTCAGCTGTGCAAGGGATGATTTAAGCTCATTAAAAAATGGCTTTTTTCTTCTTGGCCCTTACCCCCTTGCTGCTTCTCGACTAGCTTTGGACTGGTTCGCTTTACCTGCAAAAAAACACTCCCAGCAAGAGCAGCGTGTTGTGGTTTCCTTTGAATTGATGAGTTGAGCTGGTCCAGAGGAGTGTGGAGAGGAGCAGTGGGCTCACAAATGCCCCCTTTTGACCTCGTTGGACCAGCAAATCAATTTGGTGTTTGTGAGGCTGGAGCTGCATTAGTCCAATGCCGCAGCGGTCAAACTTCAACAGCAGTGGGGTCTTCTGCTGAGTCTTTGTCCCACCAGTGCCTTCAGAGGACCAACCGCACCATCCCAACTCTGGTGGCTGGCACTTCTCTACCTTCCTCGAGTTGAAGCCGTGGCAGTATGGATGGTTGAACAGGGGAGACTTGCAAATCAAGCTTAATAGAGGAGTTTCAGGAGGCTGTGGTGGCGGGGGTTTGATGAAAGGAAATGTCAACTGCGAAGGAGATGCCTCAATTTGGTTGATTCTATCTTTGAAAAGTAAGGGGTGTCTTCTGTTTTTTTTTTTAATAGTATCTAATTAATCTTTCTGTTAGCCACTTTTATAATTTTAGCACAACTCCTTTGCTCTTGGGATGGTGTGGTCTTGTGAGAATTTCAGCATTTATTTGACTATAAAGCATGTTTTTAGCCCTCGTGGTGACAGTCTAGATCCTGATGGCTTAAAGAATAAGTCTAAGATAAAGAACTGAGAGTGTAACGAGCAGGAGGATTATTTTTGTAGCTGGCTTAGTGATTTTTTTTTCCTTCTATTTTAAGCTAGTGACTAATGCGGTAGACTAAAAATCATAAATAAAAGGTAACCGCAAGCTTCAGACTGAGCCCTGCTCTGGGAAGCCAGGATGGTTCACAGTGACCAACCTGGGCATGAGAAGCTGTGGTTCATTTTGGCCGAGGCAAGGAGTGAGTCTCCATGAATTCCTGCATCGGTGCCCAGCGAAGGAGCCTGGCACAGGCTGCGCGTCAGGATGCAGCTGAGCAGCTCTGGAGCTGGAGCAGAAACTCCATCTCGTACCTGTGAGAGCTCTTGCAGGTCTTTGGGGGTAGCCATGGGCCGGTGGGAGAGCTAATGGTTTCCTTGCCGCCATGTGTCTGCACATGGGACCTGAGGAGAGAGGCTCTTTTTTGAATCCGCCGGCAGCACGGGAGGTGAAATGGTGCCCACTGGGACGTGAACAGTGGGATGGAAACTTAGGCGAGTGGCAGTTTCCAACATACCAAAGGTCTGTTTTGTAAGGAATTTAAAGAATTAAAGAATTAACCCCCCTTGTACTAATTAGGCTCCCAATCAGGTTTATCTGGAGCTTCTCTCTGGCAGATGGGACCGTAATCACCTCATGGTTCCTGTGCCTTTCTTACACACTTTGCTGGGCATACACGGAACTCCAGAGTGGTTGCGTCCCCACCAGATATAACAGGTGCCTTTTATTTCTTTTGGAAGAGGAGAAATCAGTTGGTTGGGAGGGCTCTCCCCTAGCAGTGTTCACTCAAAAATGTCTTTTCTGCGTGGCTGAACTCTTTTGTCATCCCTAATCTCCCATGCGGGTCTTTGTCGTGGCTGGTGGTTACCTCCTGCAGGCTTGTAGCAACTGTGAGCTTTTCAGAAGTCATGGAGGACTCTCGTGGGTTCCCAGCCTTTTTTCTTCTGCATTTGTAGGAGGCAATGCGATACTTCAGTCCAGCTATGGAATGTGCAGACCCAGGCAGCCTTGTGCCCTTGTCCTGAGGAGATTGCTGCTGCAGGTGTGGAGGTAGATACTTAAGTGGTTCAGTATCATGAACTACGATAAGTAGACATTCATTTTTTATTACATTTGATCCCAGAAATGGAAGAAGTACTGGTAACACTTCATGAAATCTTCACAAACATGAACCCCTGTGATTTCTTTCAATGGGGAGGAGAACCACTGCTGTGTTGTCCCTGTATGTTGGTGACCAGGTAGCGATGATCTGCTGTGGGCATCTCCTGGTTCAGTTGTTGAGGGATTACAAAAAAAACCATAAAATTGGTGATTTTACAGCCATCATGTAACTCTGTTTTATAGCAGTCTGGGTCATGGGAGACTTTACCCGCGTAAGACAGAGCTGAATTCCCCCCAGCAGCAACGTTAATGGCAGGGAGCTCATGGTTCCCAGTACCTTCAGGGTGTTGCCAGCAGGACTTTGCTCATAGATGTGTACCAGCAAAGACTTCTGGAGGTTCTGGTAGGTTGAAACACTTCTTTACACTTTTGACTGGTAAAAGCCTGCAAGAGGTCCAGCCTTGTCAGTATCTAGTTGGAACTGAGTCGAGATACAGACCCAGCCCTCAAGCATGCTTATCCTAAGACGTGGTTTCTGCTGTGTGCATGTAAGACCAAAATGAGTTGGAAGAGCAGAAGAAGAGGTCAAGATGAAGCATGAGGCCGTACAAGCCGGAGTCCTGGAGAATAAGGGCTAATGTCCCAGGAAGTATTGTCTCTGCTCCACTTGTGACGGGCACTGCTCTCCCTGGTGGGTTTTCAGAGGGGTGTTGCAAAAAGCATGTGTTGACTCTCACGTCTCCTAAAACAAAATGTGGTGGGATGAGTTGTGTGAGGCATCCTCACGTGGCCTTTTCCACCGCCTCCATCCCGCAGCACCGCACAGCCTGCAACAGGTTATGTGCCCTCCTCTGTCTCTCAAGGCCCATATAGAGAAGATTAGAAGATTAGACTGGTGTGGCTCTGATTCTGGCAGGGTGGGGACCCACCTGTACCTCCTTCCTGGCCAGCGCGGAGGGGCAGGAGAGCTCCTAAAAAGTGTAAAATACCTCATCTGCTGAAGAGAGAGCTGAAGGACCTGCAGTTGCTCTTGCACCCTGTCCAGATACCGCGTGGGGTTGGTGGGTACCATGTTGGGGTGGTGGCATTGGTGCTCCCTCGGCTGATTGATGTGCTTCACTTAACAAAACAATCAGGAAGGACCAGGTGGGGGAACCTGCCTTTCATTTTGATGCACAAATCTTGACTTTTCTCTTAGTAGTTGAAGCTGATGGGTAGAGATTATTGTTTTAATTGAGAGACTATTTAAAAAAAAGAAAGCAAACAAGTAAAACAAAAAACCTTATCCTCCTGCACTTGAAGGGGCACAGCTTATCTCTGCAAGCTTAGCCTGGGGGTCAGCATTTCTCTAAAACAGCTTTGAAGCCAGAATCCACAGTCCTTGGAGGCATCAAGTGCTGTCCCTTGCTTTCCATCCCTCTGCACTGGATCTGCAATTCTGATTTGCCCCTCATACGCATCCCACATCCCACACCAGCACTGTTTGGGACCCGAGCTCAGCAGTGGGTGCCTGCAGTGCCCTGTGCTGCTGTGTGGTGGGAACGGGCAGTTGGAGGGAGAATGAGGGGGTTACAGCTCCTCTGATCTCACCCGCATCCGGCTGAAGTTATAATTGCAAGAGAGGGGTGGTTGGTGCTGGGGCCTTCCTCAGNATCAGCTCATTCTTGAGTGACCCGTGCTCTTGGTACGTCACTGAGTGGTTCCTCCTACCCAAGGAACCCGATGGCATCTCGGAATGTAGCTGTTGGTTCAGGGCTGAAATGGTTATTCTTAATAGGCTTGGGCTTTTTGTGGCCTTTCAATTTTTCCATGTGAGGCAACTCAGCATCTCTTGAGAGTGACACTCTTTAATTCATTGTAAGGCGTTTTTTGTGAAGAGGAGGATATATCAAATGCTCTTTTCCGTAAGAGGGGTGACTTCAATAGTGGGAAATAAAATGCATTTTCTTGGTGCTGCCATCTGCTAGGTCAGGGAACATGCCTGTCTTGAATATTATGAAAAGGCTAATTTATATTTACTTTAAAATTTGTTCCTTCGGTCTTTTCTGTGCAACAGTCTTCCATTTGTTAGGAGAGTGTCTCCCCCCACTCCCCATTAGGGAACATTTTAAAGTTTTTTCTTTTAGTATAACTGTGTCAGCTGGCGCAGATGGAGCAGAAGTTTGTTAAATTTTACCTTGAAAATGGTCCAAGGTGACATTAGGTGCTTAGAATGTGAGGTTGTGGGGCATTTGCTTAAAATTTTGCTTTTTGTCTTCAAAACCCTTCCGGGTTAAAAGAACAGGGTTCAATGGAAGGCATCTCAGCAGTGTTTTAAATACTGGTGTCCCTGCTTGTGATCTTCATTTGGAATCATTTTGTGAAGACAAAATAGCGTAGTCATGACCTGCATTTTGAACTTGGGCTGTAAATACAGTTCCTTCGTCTCTTGGGTGATGGTTCCAGTAGGTTGGCAGATCCATAGTGAGTGTGGGTAAAGAGTCCTGGTTGAATGTGCGGGGGAAGAATTTGTGTGATGATACCTTCCGTGGAATATCTAGGCTTACATTTTAAAAAGTGTACTTTCTTCTGGAACTGTTACAAGAATCAGTAGTTTTAGAAGAATTTTTCTGTTGCAGTTTGTGTTACCAAGCGACTTGTCTTTGGGCAGAGTGTAGGCTGGAGTTCCCAATCTACTGGGAAATCCTTCTGTGCTTGTCTTTGTCCTTCAAACATCTTTTGGTTGGAGTTCTCTGGAAGGAATTGACTTTTAGGATGAAAAACGGTAGGGTGGAACACGATGAATGGTTCTTGCCTCCACCTTTTTTCCCTAAAATACTCCATAACATGAATAGAGGGTTGTATGACAGAGGGCATCTCAGACTGATGCGTAGAGAGGAAAGCCATGGTTAACCATGTGGGTTAACAGGCAGACTCTAATGGTCTCCTGATTTGCACTGCTAATTGTGCGTGCATGTGTCTTCACCTGGTCACAGGCTGGTGGAGCATCTGTGAAGCACCCTCCCCTCATTAACCATGTCTCAGCCATAGCTGCATTTTCTGTTCTAGGAGCAAAAGCCCTTGTTCTAGAGACTGCCTGGGTCGTGGCTGTTGGCCAAGCTTGTGGAGCTCTCAAAAGCAGCGGTCAGGTTACTCCAAGAATTCGGTGTTGCTGAGTGAGGAGGAAAAGGAGCAGCAGCCTTCACATTTTTTGAGGGGGGGTGGGGGGGGGGGGAAGAAAGAATATGTGAAGTGTTTTGGGTTTAGTGTTTTGTTGACTTTTCTGTTACAAAGAAGTAAATGCGGTAGGCACATGGTAGAAGAGACTGTTACCAGTGTCCTTCCATGACTCCATAAAGTAAGCAAGTTCATGCTTCCTCACTGATACAAAATAGAAGTCCTGTTGATCTGAAAACCCCTGATATTGCCACTTTCACTGCTATGCCAGGTTCGTTCTGTAGCTCTTTTAAAATTGCTTAACAACAAGGTGGTAACAGGCCTGGAGAGGTTTCAGAGGTGGCTTGAGCTGATTCACCAGCTGGATGGGGCTTGATCTGCCCTTGTCTTTCCACCGGTGCTGATGCCGAGCTTGCTTTGGCTGAGTAAACCAGGAGAAAATCGTTTCCCCGTGATAGCTGGGACACCCACCATAGCAAACTGCTGCCTTTCAGCTAATACACCTGCAACCATTCACTTAAAATGAGCTGGGGAATTTATCGCAAAATAGAAAAGTTGAGATTTTTTTTTTTCTTTTTTTTTTTTTTTCCCCTTCCTCTGCTGGGTAGCATTAACTTTGAAAAGCAGTCTCCGCACCTGGAAATGTTCTTCTGCATGGGAATGTAACGACACCGTTTCGGGATGTTCACCCTGTGTTTGGGAAGGGAGTTTGGTGTCGGCGGCGCCTGGTGGATGGAGCAGCAGAGGCGAACGCTCCCGGTTGCATTCTTGCCCATAATAAAGTCACTGCTGGAGCTCACTGCAGCGGATCGTGAAGTTTAACAGGTCCCTCACTGCACTTAACTCACATGGCTGAGTTGTAATGAACATGCTGAAGTGGAAAAACAGCCCTTTCCTTACAACAAAAAGTGCAGGCACAGAAAACAGCCTTTGTTTTTTAAAATGAGACATTGCACTTGGGACTCTTTACGGGTCAAAATATAACAGGTGGAACTCCTTATTCCTCTCTCTTTTCCCCTTGTATTTCTTAACTAATTAGCAACAGTCTCCGTAACTTTTTTCATGTGGCTATTAATCATCCTGGGGCTCTCCATAGCAGGGCACGCTTTGCTTGCTGCTGGTTTCCTTCACCCCGTGTTGACATGTTCTTGGTGCCCTTGGAGAGGAGCCCTGGGCTCAGAGGGCTGCTCTCCACGTTGAGGATGACACCTTGTTTGCTCAGAGCTGGACACGTGCTCGATATGTCATATTTCTTCCTATGGGCTATTGAACCCTTGTTGTGTACGAGTAATGGAGTTATTCCCCATCAAGGGATGGGGAGGATGAATGTGTTTTTCAAGGGATTGGGAGGATGGACGTGTTTTTCAAGGGACGGCTCACGGCTTGCAAAATCTGGATGTTCTACAGGGCTTTGCTTCCAACCTACCGCATGACCTTCAATAAATTATTTACGGCAAGACCTAAGCTGTTGGTGTTAGGCAGTACTCACAGGCAGTCTGCAAGGAACATCCTCCAATTTGGAATGGAAACAGAAGGCTGCTGAGAGCCTGGAGTGCAGTGAGTGCAGTGAGCTGGACGTAGGGCCTTCGGAGCAGGCAGAGTGCTTAGCCTTAACGACCCGGTGCATTTTAAGGGCAGAGTCCAAGGAACTAGAAGGTTGACTTCTCAGGCATCTCTCCTGGGCACAAGAGTTTGAACTTCATCTGCATCCCACACTGGGAAGCACTGAGACAGTATCTTCTCCTTACATCCAGGGATGGAAGGTGCTGAGGATCCTCCCTACGGTGAAGGAAGGTGCTTAAAACGTGCATTAATCGTCTGTCATTGGTTTATCAGTTGTCCCAACCCTTACAACCTGACTAGAAAAACCCATATGTTTATGTATAAGTACAGCATGTGCAGGATTCCGGTCTCTGAGCTCTGCCATAGCCCCCAGGTCCTGCTGCCACCCAGCTGGTCTTGAAGGCAGATGATGGGAGTGATGTTAGTGGTGGTGTATGTGGCAAGGGGGAGAAGTAAAAGGAAGAAAACAAGAAAATGATGCTTTTGCTCATTGGACAGTTGGGCTTGTCTCCCAGGAGAAGCAGGCAAAGTACATATTGACACATCCCTGGTGGAGCTAGGACAAAAAGCTCTGCTGCTGCTCCCGGCACAGCACGACGAGGGGCTGGGTCTGCGGAGAAGTCTCATTTCTCTGGCGACAGAGATTCATGTGTGTTTGCATGCTCATATTTTAAAGGTAATTGGTTTATAGAGAAAACCGTTAGCTCAAGGATTTTAGGCAGGTGCTCTTGCAGTAGAGAAATAGGTTTCACAGGCATTTTGAGTGTCGTGTAGTCATCAAAGTGGCTGAGGTTTGCTGTGTAATTGGTGGGAAGGGAGTTATTTTGGGGGGGATTTGAGTCCTTTTCCAAAACCTTTTCATCAGCACAGGGGTTTGGGTCAGACTTTCTCCAGCTTCAGTTCATTTAATGCGGGAAGTGGTGGTGTGAGGGAATATTTAATTTCCTAACTCTTCCCGTGACTGGTAAAAAAACTAGAAGCAAGGGCAAGGCAATTCAGGTTCTTTTTCCATGAATTAGCAAACTTCAGCTGCAGCTCCATCTGCAAGCCTGCCGCTTGCCTTGTGCTGACTTCGGTGCTGGGTTTTGTAGTTAACAACCCAAAGACGCCAGATTTCAGTGGGCTACGGTGTCCCCCAGTCCCCTTGGTGACATCGCATCCTGGGCTGAGTAGCCTGGGTTATGGGAAGGCTGTGTCTTTACCGCAGAGGAGGCAATTTTGGTTGTTTTCCCTAGGGAGGAAGAAGGTTTGATTCAAAGCAGGTTTCGTACTCGAGGTGATTTCAACGTGATCAAAGTCAGTGGAATCTTATTTAAAACAAACATGTGATTCTCCTAATCAACCCTTTAAAGAGAGGATCTGGGGGGAAAAAAAAAAATGATTGGTTTTTGTACATTTAATTATTCACTTGACTTTTTTTTTTTTTTTAAATATCTGATGACCTTTCCGCTGTTTGAGGGTAGATAGGGCTTTATTGACACAATTAGCGAAACAAATGATTATCACACCATTTATTTAACCCTGTGCTATTTCATCTATTTGCTTGCACTTTCATTACTCCTTTGCTTGGTTACATTACACAATGATATCACCTTCCTGTGCTAAACAGCTAAAACAAAGTGGGGAAAAAAAACCCAAACCAACCCTTTTGGCTCTCAGCTGCTCTCTCTGTTTTTATTACAGATGAACTAGAAAGCAATGTTGGGCAAAGAGTTATTTGAGTTTCCTTTCAGTGCTTGCTAGGCATTGTTTCCGGACCTGGCAATCGCCTGTGTTTGCGCGACAGTTTTCATATCTTAAAACAACAAACAAAAATCCCGGCAAATCTATTCCCAGCACAATTAGTAAAATCAGATTAAAAAACAAAACAAAAAAAACCCAAACAAAAACCCAACCAGAAACCCCCTCCAGATTGTGATGGCTTTGTATACATCAAATACTAGAATTTTTATGACTAATTCCTTGGCTATTTTGAGCCACTTTGCTGGGATGTGTTTATTTTCTTTGAACATAGAGGTGGGAAGCGTGGCTCTGCCTGGTAGGAGGTCAAAGAGGGTTGTTGTACTTAAGAGCTGCGTGTTTCTGAGATTTTGGGAGTGGAGTCTCGCTGATGGATTGGGCTGGGCCCTGGTGTAGACTCCTGATGCTGTGATGCTGCAAGGCATGGATGGATGTGTTCCTCTGAAATCAGGAAGGCAGGTGGTCCTGCTGACCATCCTCCTTGCAACCTTTTCTGTCCTTCTCTTCGCTGGTGGAGAAAACAGCTCATTAGGTTTAGAAGGGATGGGAAAAAAAGAGAGGGGAGGAAAATAGTCTCCTTTCCTCTGACAAAAAAAAAGAAAGAAAGAGGGTTTTGGAAGGATCTGTTAGTTAGGTGAGAACTTTTTTCAGTTACTGCCTTGTAGTCCTCCTCTGCTCACGCCACCTGTGAGGCATCTGGAGGTGGTGGCCCCATGGTGTACCTATGCTTAGTGTGACATTCATTTAAATAAATCACTCAAATTTGAAAAAAAAAAAAGGGGGGGGGGGACACCCTAAAAACTTCCTGCTGTGCAAAAATAAATCAAAAGGTATGAGCTTGCATAGAAATAAGCCTCCTCCAACATGGTGAGACCTGTCGTGTAACGGCCTGTCCCTTTCTTCTCTCTGAAGGTCCCAGCCTCACGCTTCCCACCTGTCTGGAGTAATATGTGGAGGAGCCTGGCAGCATGATTCTTCCGGTAGCTCCCAAGGATATTTAGGATCATGAGACATATGGACCCCCACAACCCTCTGGAGAATGTCAGCTGCAGATAAAAACATCTGGAAATTCCTACCATCTTTTTACACTGTTTTTTCCTGGGTCACCCCGTGTCGTTTGGGAAGGAAGCCTCTCTGGCCTGAGGATTATAGCAAACTGGTCACTCACTGGAATACCTCCACTTCTGTTCTCTAAAGATGGAGCCGTTGCTTTACCCAGCAGAAGGATATTTTTGTCCTCTCCCAAAGCTTTTCCAGTGCAGCAGCACTCACGGCCATCAGGTATGTAGATGGTTTCCTCATTCACTAGCCAGTTTACTTTCTTGATCTTTAGGAATTAAATAATTTTGCTTCAGTACTAGCTTCTGCTAAAAGTAAGACCTTCCAAAGTCCTTGATGCCATGCTCTGAAGGTGGCTTTTCCTTGTTGGGATGCAGACCCAATTTGATACGTAGGTTTGTGTGGAGTGGTGAGGTCAGCTGCTTCTGAAGGTTTTGATGCCCAACCTGAACTTCACGTCTGAGCAGGAAGATGGAGGTGTTTGTATCTGCCGCTTCTTATCCCTCCTCCTGGATCAGCCCAGAGCCTTGGGCAGCTTCCTGCTGTGTTTGTAACCCGCAGCCGGCACCAGCCGTGTGTGGATCTGCTTATCAGGCTTTGTCATCTGGTCTCAAAGAAGACCACACAAGTATTGATTCCATTTTTCCTCTTCTTAATTTAACAGTGTTCCTGCTGAAGAACCTGATTTTGAGAATGATTTATCCCATAAAAAAGGAGATGGCTTCAAATTTTAGAATTAAAACTATTTCTATTCAATATAGG
Source organism: Rynchops niger (assembly GCA_013400035.1). Taxonomy (NCBI): domain Eukaryota; kingdom Metazoa; phylum Chordata; class Aves; order Charadriiformes; family Laridae; genus Rynchops; species Rynchops niger. The sequence continues at coordinate 625,048 of VXBH01004054.1, forward strand.
CATGGATAACCCAGTAGCATTTGAGTTACAGCACCAAATCTGCATTTTTATAGTCAATTACAACGAGTTAGATGTTTTTGTGAAGACAAAATTTATTTTTTTTTTCCCCTTTCCTTTAATACCAGAATGGGATTGTTGTGTTGGTCTCTGTGGGTACCAGTTTGCTGCAAAAATCATCCTTTTTGGCAATTGTGCTTGTTTGGGTTGAATCCGCTCATGTGCGCGGGCAAACAGATCGCGCAGGGCAGAGAAAAAGTTAGCTCTTTGAGTCTAGCTTGGCTTATTTATTTTCAGTATGCAAAGAGGAGGTGCTGAAGGGAAAGGACTGAAAATGCTTTGCTCTACACTTATTCTGCATTCCCATCAGCTTTTGTGAGGCAATAAAAGTTTCATCTTCTTGCTTCGTAAGCGCGATTTCGCATCTGATTGAAGGAAGGAAATGGGGGGGTGGAGGGTGTGCGGGGAGGGGAAATAAAATTGGTCGCCTCGCTCGTCAATGTGACTGCGACCCGTAGGCCAAGTGGAGATGGTAGACAAAGATTGAGAATAAAAAGGTGCTTTGCTTTTAACTAGCAGGAAGGGCAAGCGCTTGCTGTGCCTCTAACAAAGGCTAGAATTAACCGCGGGGATTTGATGGTGAACAGCAGCGTCGTGGAAGGTTGGTGGGGATGGTTGGTTGGTGTCAACCCCCGTGCAGCACGGTTGCATGCCAAGATGGGACCTTCTTCCAGAAGGAGGACTGCCTGGAGGCTCAGCCCAGGAGCATCTGGAAGATCCCACTCCTTGGGGAGGATGGAGACCTCCGGTGTTGCTTGTGTGAGCTTTGTGCTCTGCTGCAGAGGTGTCCCCTGGGACCGGGACGTTCAGCATTCGACTTCCCCCTGCTGAACTGTGCTCCTGCTTTGCTCACTCAGCATGTTGCAGTCTGGCTCAAGTGATGTAGAAAATACACTGAAAAATTACTGTATTTCTTCTGCATGATGCAGTACCTCTTCTGTACATCCGAAGGCTTTCTCTGATGGCCAAGAGAGAGCAGAAAGGCAATTAGAAAATCTGTATTCTGCAGCTGACTCCTCCAGTCACTCCCATCTGCACCTCTGGTGAAATAACAAGCAATAGGACAAGAGCAAATTGCCTCAAGTTGCGCCAGGGGAGGTTTAGACTGGATATTAGGAAAATATTAGGAAAAAATTCTTCACTGAAGGCATTATCAAACATTGGAAAAGGCTGCCCAGGGAAGTGGTGGAATTGTCATCCCTGGAGGTACTTAAAAGACAGGTAGATGTAGTGCTTAGGGACAGGATTTAGTGGTGGACTTGGCAGTGCTAGGTTGGTGGTTGGACTCGATGGTCTAAAAGGACCCTTCCAACCTAGATGATTTGATGAAGTCACCAAATAATTTTATTTGTTTGCCTGGGTCCATAGATTTGGCCCTTCAGGTCATGCTGTAGTGGCAGAGATTGTAGGGTTTTTTTTTGTGTGTATGGTTGGACTCAATGATCTCAAAGGTCCTTTCCAACTATGAAGATTCTATGATTCTATGTGTGAAAGGGGATAACATTATGTATGGTGGTATCTAGGCTTTCTCTTTTCCCCTAGCTTTTTGTGCTTCAACACAGAAAAACAATTTACTGAACCCTAATAAACGTTGCTGAGATTCACCTGGGTTCACCAAGCCAAAGGTGGTGCTCTTGTTGAGATCTGCTGCAAAATGCCAGTTTGCACCTGCAGCGATGCCCCTGGCTGGGATTTCCGGTGGCTTGGGCATCCCGGGATCCCAGTTGTCTTCTGGGCCCTACTGGGTTTTCTGCTGGTGAAGCCAGAGGGGAGGCACGGCCAAACTGTACAGGATCTGTCCCCGGGTGAGCAGACCGGTGGGTTCCACCATAGAGCAGCCCCGATGAGGGCTCTTCTCAGAGCCCCCTGCTCCTGTGCACCGAATTAAGGCACTGCTGAAAATGCTGGCCTTGGCTGTGTTTTTGGCTTGGGTCTCAGCCCTTCATTTGGAGATGAGAAGTTTCCTTCCTGAACCTGAATTAACTTTCACGGGTGGGTGAGCCCCACTGGGTGAGTTGATCAGGAAAGTTGTTCAGCCCATTTTTCTCTCTCAGGAATACAGAACACGGCTTTCCCATCACCGAAATTCCTACTCCGTTGTAAACTAGTTCCTAACAACTTCTAAGGCACGAAGGGAAGAAGGATCACTGGCAGTACACAGTACAACTTTTTTATCTACAATTAAAGCAAACACCATTGATATCTAAAGTCCTTTCCCTTTTTTTTTTTTTTTTTTTTTTTTTTTTTTTTGTGGCCAGCTATTTGATAAAGATGTTGCAAACCAGATCTCCAGTTGTTCCTGTCAGATGTGAAAAGGTCCTTTGTCAGCAGTGCATTGCGTCGGAATGAGCTTTATCTTTTGTATGTAACTAGGAGCTTGGGCTTTCCTCCTTGCAGGCAAAGATGAACTTAATTAGAGCCCTGGACACCTTTAGAAGAGTTAGAGCATATGTGAAAAATGTGTTTATTGGTCTCCTCCCAGCCCTTGCCACTCAAGCTTTTAGGAAGAGCATCTCTATAATTTGATATGAGGGAGTTCCTTGGGTTTCCTCTTTTGTTTAGAGAGCCGAAAGAGGTATAATCACTGCTTGTACACAGGTTTCTTCATGGATCTTGAGTATAAGAAGAGGCGTTGGCTGCTGTTCTGGAGTACAAGCAGTGCTTGAGGTCACCCCAGAAAATGGGGTAGCAGTTGATCCGCTCTAATGGTGCGGTTGCTTTGATGCTTCTGGAGATGCCTGTTTGGAGACTGAACAAAACCTGCCCATTACCTGGGTAACCTAGAGGAGCCCCAGCGGTGCTTGCCCTCCGCGTTGCATAGGACACTGAGCAAGGAGAAAGCTGTGGTAGATGTACCCCAAGTCCTGCATTCTGCATTGCCCCGTGGTGTCCCAGCTGTCCTGGGAACTCACACAATGTCTTGCAGGCACTTGAGAACCTGCTGGTACCTGGGGGTGGCCTGAGAATTAGAGCTTGCCGAAGAACGATGTTTCGGTTGCAAATTTACAGCTGTCTTTTACAGGGAGGAAAAACCACTTTGGCTTTTGTTCAGAGCCGGTCTCATCCTGCGCAGAGGTGGGGTGGCTTCAAGGAGAGTGTAGTTTAAGGGTTTTCCCCCGGGTCAGCGCGAGCATCGGGGCTGGGGGCTGCCAGGTGCATCCCTGGGTGCTGGTGGAACGATGAACTCCATCAGCATTTAAAATGCTTTAAGAAAGCAAAGCCTTTCAGTCCGGGTGCAGGTCAAAATGTCCTTTAGGGGGTAGGTCTATGGAGGATGCCTGTTACCAATTCAAAAAGTAAAATACAGAAAGCTTCGGTTTGGCTGCTTGTGAGGGTAGTGTATTTGGGTGTGTTTCAAAAGCACGTAACCGATTATAAAAATCGCAGATGGGCTAAGTCAGTATTAACGACAGTCGGACGAGAGTGAAAAGCGGCCCTGGCACATTGCAGGGATGTTCTCCTCATGACTAACCCCTCTCACTCTCACCCCAGAGGAATTTTTTAGTGCCCAGCACAGGCAGGCACTGAAATTGCAGGTTCGCAGTTTTCAAATCTCTCCCCAGCTGGCAGCAAATAAAGGAATTGCAAGTATTTATTGGTTTAAGGGAAGAAGAAAAAAAAAAATAACCTCAAAGCAATAAAATAAATTTGACAATGAAGGTTTTTTTAGGGAGTCTTACTTTCTTTACGGTTTTGTGAGGCAAATGTGTCGAAGCCTGGCAAAGGAAGAGGATGTAATCTACAGATGCTGTCTGTCTCTTGCTTGGTGGTTTTCAGCTTCTAAAATTACTCCCAGTTCTCTGGAATTGGGGCTGAAACTAGTTGCAGCTTTCTGTTTGTGGGCAACCAACCTTACCACCTCAGCAGGCTGGATTTGCAAGGGTCGGGGGCAGCAAATGCAAGTCAGTGCTGTTAGAGCTTATTATCTTGGCTGCCCAATGTCCATTTGCCACCTTTAAAATATTTGGATTCGTTTCTGCCTCTGCTCAGGAAAAGTGCTGGAGCTGCTGATGCTGAAATTTTGCTTCACTCTTTCTTTTCCCCGTCCTGCCGGGGGGGGTTCAGAGGAGAGCATGCCCAGGGCGAGGGATGCTGCTGGACCCTGCACGCCTCCTGCTGCTGCTGACCCCAGGACTGGGGTTTGGAGAATGTTGGCTTTTGCTCGCCGGCTCGAGGGAAGCAAATTAATTGTGTATCCCAGACTTTAGGCTATGTTAAACCTTTCCCCTCTTTCTTCCCCCGCTTCTGCAGCGTGTGTCTGTTGGGGCGCTTGCTGACACCATCTCAGCGTGTGCCATTCGGGCCCGAACTCTGTGCCCTCTTTGCAGGGCGTATAACTGGGGATACACAAGGCCATATTTTATTCTCTTTCCGTAAACAAATAAATATTTACGTATTTTTAAAGGTCTGAAATAATCCTGCCAGTGTGTGTTCAATGGTCCTCTATCACTTTGCTCAGCACTTTGTATTGACTAAAGCATCATAGTCATTACTTTCAGAAGAAAGACCTTTCCTAATGTGTCATCTTTGCTTTTTCCATGAACGCCTGCATCTGACTTACTATGCAGAGTAAACACTTAAGTATCTGCTGACTTACTGTGCTGCTTCGGGTTGGAAAGAAGCAGTGATCTGTCACAAGACGTGTCATTGCTAAAGCCACCAAAGCCAGAGTTATCCTTCTCATTGCTTTGAGGGGCTCTGCGGAGCCGAAGGTGTCGACGTGCTGTTTTCCTGGGCTCCCATCTGCTGAGCAGCATTATGTGGATTAATACTGAGGAACTTGTAGTGAAATTTGTCTCATGCCACGAAAATGTAAAGCCTCTGAAGCTGGCTGGCATCCCACGGCTGCGAGGGGCCCGTGGAGGGGCCGCTCGGTGAAGGTGGCAGGATTTGCGCCGTCCCAAAGCCGTGAATGGGGCATGATCTGAAGAGTTTGTAATTAGGTTTCAATCATCGCCAAGCTGGTCTGGTTGCTAATTTCGGGCAGCAGATGAAAACCGCCAGCCAGGAACGTCCACCCCCGGGGCCAGCCTGCCGCCGAGGGAGGGCGTCTGCCCAGTCTTCTGGTCCTGCAGTGTGGAGCCCAGTTCAGAAACACAAAATATGGTTTTGGGCCATTTTTTTTTATTTTGAGGGTGTTTCTTGAGCTGTAAGCAAATCTCGCACCCATCTTCGTGTTTTTCCCTGATGGTGTTTGGGGATGCTGTGATTTCATCAGCTCCACTTCTGCAGGAAACCATCATTGCGCCAACTCTCTGCAGTAAAAACCTCGTATATTTTTATACAGGTTATCTTAGAGAAGTTGGAGGGTGAGGCACAGATGCATCCCAGCCCTGGTGCCTCAGGAAGGTGGATCCCTGCCCACCGTCCTGGTGAGAGAGGTCCAACTCCAGTCGTGGCTTGACACCCCAGTTTGCCTGGCCAAATGGGAGTACTGGGTGCATTCTCTGGGGCGCTGAGCGACGCAGGGGCACCCACAGTGTCCTGACTCCCTGTGGGCCACGGGGGCTGTGGCTGCCTTTTGGCTCGGCCACCTCCACAGCGTGGATGTCCCCTCCCGCCGGCTGGGAGCATCCTCGTGGCACGCGGATGCTGAAGTGCCATCACCCTCCCCACTGGCACCATCACTCGCTTTTCATTAAGCTTTTTGCAAGGAGCAATTCCTTCTGCTGGGGTCCCTGCGCGGCTTTATCCAAGGCTGTATTTACATCAGCATCAGGTGGTTTTCGTTTCACCTTTGCCCTGCTTAAAAATTAAATACCGAGGTGCTAGGAAGAGAAGTAATCTCCCAGATAAGCATTTTTCCCTGCTCTTCTGTAATTCGCGGGGGAGCTGGCTTACCCTGCCTGTGGATGACTGAGGAGGAAATTCTTTTTTGCTTAGGATAACGCTGAGAGTTCACTGGAATTTTTTTTTTATCATGGGTTTATCACTTCCTCCCTTGGAATTCCTAACTCTTACTGTGCAAGGCAGGGAAAAAAAATAACGATGACCACCAGTTATGGAATTTGCCTTCTGTGGAAAAGATCCTGAAGAGCTCAGTGGCGCTCTCAGGTTTGCTGTGCGTTGCATGGGGGTTTTGCTCCATATCCAGGTATATAAACGGGCTGGGTAAGACTAATGCATATTCTAGCAGCTACCGTCTTTCAGATGTGGGTGGGGTTTTTTGATGTTGAAGTTAATTAACGCTCGTATCTCTTCACTATAGGTGAGCGTAAGCCCGCTTGTACAGATTCGGGGGGAGGTTTGTATTTATCGCAGGTCTTTGAGAGATGGCAGGGTCAAAGTCAGGTTTATGTGTAAAGACTTCCTGGTTCACTTTGTTAATCTCCAAACCTCCCCTTTTTTGATAGAGGGCACCTGGATGTGTGTGTCTAGAGAACACAGATGGAGTTTGGCTCGAAAGACCCTGCTTTTGGGTTAAACGCGTGTTTATTCTCGCAGTGTTTGCTTCCCGGTGGCATTAACGGTGGTTGCACTGTCGATCCCTCTGCAAAGGCTTGACAGCGCTGCTGAAGAGCTTTGATGCTGCTGAAGAGCTTTGACACTGCAAAGCATTGTTTACTTGTGAATGTATTATTATATTTTGAATATGTATTATTCATCTCTTGTGCTAAAAGTGACGTTATATCATAAAACTGCTCTTAGATTTCAGAGCTTTGAGGAAAAGTTGTTTTTTGTCCCTGGCTCCCTGTGACAGTGCTGGGAAGTGCTTTCCCCTTTATATCTCTCTAGTCCTCCTTTATGAATTGTGAGTGACGGCAGGAAAGTATAAAAGAGCGCAGAAGAGCTGGTTTTGATGTTCATAAAAGGCTTTGGTAAAAGATGCAGCACATAGACTTCTTATTATTTCCTATTTTTAACTTCTTAAGAGCATAAAGCGCTCAGATCCAATTTTTATGTAAAAGGGGAAAGAGGGGGGCTGCATTTCTTCTTTTTTCCCTTCTTTTTTTTCTTTTTTTAGGACCAGGTGAATTAAAATAGAAAAGCGTCTCTCTTCCATGCTCCAGTAAAATTTTGCTTGCTTCCATGAAGCATCTATGTCTGTCTTCCATGAAGCCGGCCCTGTGGCATTAATGGTGTGGATGATGCTGGAGGAGACCAGCTGCTGTTTCGAAGTCTCCTTGGCCGTAGACTTGTGCCTTTAACCTTCTGGTTGCGGCTGGCAGCAGTGGACCCACCTGCCATGGTGCTGTGCATGGTGAGGAGCGCGCTTCCAACAACAGTTCTCTCTCCCATAGGCATGTCTGGACAGAAAACAGGTGTGAGGAGGAGGGCAGGTGGCACGTGTGCGCATGGCATTGGCACGGCCATTTGCACCATTGGGTTCTTCATCTGTGCAAGGGCCTTCAAGCTGGGTATCAAGACTCCTAATGATGGCAGTGTGCAAATCTGACCTTGAGAACCACCTGATGATGAAAGTCATCCTCTTGCTCAACACCATACTTTCTATTTTACTGGGGAGAAATGCCTTGAAACACCCTGTGTGGGCGGCGAATGGGTCCTGCCATTCCCCTGAGAACCCCAGGGTAGAGCAATGTTGCTGAGTCCCACCTTGCTGCAGCACTGAGAAAGGGTTTATTTTGGTGGGATGAGCACAGCAACAGCTGTTGTGGTAGGTTTGAGTTCTTCAGCAACATGCACTCATCCAAGGGGCCATTCACATCAGGTGCTGGGTTTGAAGTAGCTGGACTTGGGCAGAGACATCCCAACCTCTCACCCATGTGAGGTGAATAAGCACCTGCTGCTCAGTTCCTCATGCAAGAGCTTTTATGTGAAACCTAAAACCAAAGAGCATTACCAGCTGTGGGCGGTCATTGGAAGATGTGAGAAGTGTTTGCTTGGGTAGTGTCTCCCTGCCTCTGCTCGCTTGCTTCCATGAAACATCTATGTCTGTCTTCCATGAAGCCGGCCCTGTGGCATTAATGGTGTGGATGATGCTGGAGGAGACCAGCTCCTCTGGGAGCTTGCAAAGCTCAACGCAGAACACCTACAGAGTGAGATGCTCCATTGGGGTATGCCAGCATGGCACTATGCTGGCTTGATAGCCTCGACTCTCGCGTGCATCTTTGTGGTGGTGAGTCCCTAGTTATACCCCAAATGGAGGACTCCAGGATTGTTCAGCTGGGCCCCCATGTGACTTTATGGGATGAATAAATGGAAATCACTGCGTCTGAAGCATGGCCTAATTTTTTTCTTGGCTCACCAGTAGAGCTGTGTACCGGCCACATGCAAGAAGGTGGTGTCATCCTCTGCTGCGTGACTTGTTGGACTTGTAGCAGATGTGGGTTGGCACAGACAGGTGTCTTTTCAGCTTCTGACAGGTTGTACAGTTAGCCCAAAAGTTTGGGTATCCTTCGTTATTCTGTAAGGTCTGGGAGGACTTTGTTGTGTGGTTGGGGTGGACACACAATGGTAAATTGGAAAAGCTGTTGCTTAATCCAGGCGAGGCAGAAGGGACGGGTCAGGGCAGGACTTACTGAGCTGGGGTGACACCATGCCGTGCCCCACCTGTGGCAGGTTGTCTGCAGGGGCTTGGGCACTGGGAGGTGTTTGCACCCTGGTGCATGCTGTGCAGCAGCTTAGGTGCTTCAGATGCATTTCTAGAAGCAATCCACCTGCCTTGCTGTGAGGAGCAGGCTCCGGAGCATGTCCAGGGCTCCCCAAAGCCTGGGGCTCTGTGGCACTGAGCAGAGCTGTGCCAAAGCATCTGATGAAACGTGGCCCTGGGCCGGCAGGAGCTGCAGCTGCTCTTCTTTTGAAAGAAGGTGGGAAAGGCGCCCCAAAACAACCACCGGAGAAAGTGTCCAGATGAAAGGTCTGGTAAGCGTCAGGGTCCCCTCAGCCGTCTTTTCAGGCTCTTCTGTAATCAGCTGTCATTTCGGGATCTGGGCATATTGGACCTCAGCGAGTATGGATTGGAACTTAAACAAACAGTGACTCTTCTATAAATATTTAGCTCACGCTGTTTAGGAGCTGCTGGGAGCAGGAGACAAATGTAAAGTTCGTGACTGTCTAACAAAGCTATCGCAGGATGGCACTCGGTCAGCGTATCGGCTGGCACATAGGGTTTGAATAGCTATTCCTCCTCTTTTTTTTTTCTTTTTTTTTTTTTTTTCCTGAAGAAAAGGATGTATTTAAGCATCCTTTGCAGAGACACGAGGTTGCACTCTTCCAGTGTTTACATGGCTGAATTGGGGATTCAAATCAACGCGAAGGTCTTCAGCGTGGTTGGTTGAGCTGGGCGTCCATGAAGAGCCGTGGTATGGAGTAAATGGATGGTGTTCCCTGGCCCTCCGCATCTTTCTTTGCAAATTTGGACCGGTCATCTGAAGTATGTACATCTGTGTGGAAGAGGGGGATGTGTCTCTGTGTGTGTGCTTTTATCTGGCCACCTCGATACCAGGACGGTGGCTTGCCCCCGGGCTGGCTGCTGACAAAGGAGCTGGGGTCCCTGGTGGAGCTTGTGTAGACAACCCTAAATCTTGGGTTGCCACATTGTTCCTGCTCTTGCAAAAGCCTCGATAGTGAGGTAGACCTATCCCTATCAGCCTTTTTTGCCTCTTAAATGTGAAGATAATATCCTTTTCTTACCTTGCAGAGCTCTTGCAAGAATGGGAAAGAATGAAACGTGCTGATAAGAAACGGTATCAGTAGCCGAGACGGGCAGAGGCACGTGTGCTTTGAATAAGCAGGGAACTTCACCGCACACAAGAGTCTGGGGTTATTGATTAAAAAAGAAAAAAAAAAAAAGAAAAAAAGATCAATCATTGATTATTTTCTTCCTCTTTCTGCTTGCTCTTCTAATATGAAGTACTTGCAGTTGGACTAGATGATGGTTGTAGGTCCCTTCTATCCTATCCCATCCTATCCCACTAATATATCAATAAACCCAAAATATTTGGCATGCCTTGCGAGACGCTTTGCAGCTGCTCACGCCGCCCCTGCCCCTGGTTGCAGCGTCCTGGGGCTTTCTGTGCCAGGGTGCTCAGTGGGCCCCATCCCTGTGGTCGACTGCTTTGCCTGGAAGATTAATGTCCTGGGAGCAAATGCTGGGGAAGGATGGGTAAGAAAAAGGTAAATTTCTCATTTGCCCGCTTGTTGAAACCACTTTTGGGGTTTGAGAGAAAATGTCGGTGTTTGAGTTGGATGCGGTGGCGGGCTCGATGGTTTTTCTCTTTCAATAGTTTCTTTTAGTGCCCTTTCTAATTTAAAAGGAGGGGTTTAAATTATTAATGTTTTACCTCTGAAGCGAAGGGATTCCAAAGCCTTTGGCAAATCTCTGCTAAAGCATCTAACGTAGAAAAGAGCCTCATGGTTTTTCCCAGCTCTGTCTTTGACAGAAGCCCCTCCTTGTGTCTGGGAGAAGCACTAAATCTGCGGAGGTGGACAAAGAGCTTGATTTATGTAGAAGGTGATTTTCTCCAGCGGTGGTTGGCCAGAAAACATAAAGACGATAATGATTTTTATTTTTTTTGGCATAGCCTTTGCAGATCTCCATGTGTCTGTGCCGGTTGCTGAAGCAACACTCTGCCGCGGGGGGGGTGCCAGCGCTCGGTCCGGGATGCTCGGATGCTGCCTGCGAGGGGTGGGTGCCTTTACCTGGTAATTTTGGTCCCGATCCCTGCAGCACACTGGAGGCGCGAGGCAGCTGAGGCTTCAGACATCAATCCTTACCAAAGCTGTAGTTACTGCTCAAGGCTCCCATTAGATTTACGACACATTTGCCCGCTGAACCTCCCCATTCACTTTGGGTATTTGTCCTGATTTTGTACCAAATCTCCTTCTTGCTACTTGAACTGAAGAATAAAGTATTATAACTTTGGCTCGGGGCAGCTGTCCAAGGGATATATTGGGATACACTTGGCCTTTGAAAAGAAGGACTTCAGTCTCCAGCCCTGTCAGTCCCTCTGGCTCCTGGAAGTTTTCCTTCCAAATGGTTACTTCAAACCTCAGAGAAGAAGTTTGTGTTTTTTCAGAGCTATGATTAATACCGTTTTTACGCTTCGTTGCAAAATGCCGCACAATGAATGAGACCAGCAGGGTGGTGGTTTTTGCGGGGGAGGGGGGAATCATCAAACAAACGCTTTCAGAGGCTGTTTTGGAACAGTGATATGTGTGTGTGTGTGTGTTTTATAATCTGCAAACTGTGGGGTTGCCTTCCTATTAAAAGGAAGGGGGAAAAAAATGCTTAAACCTCATCTATGGAAAGAATGTCAGAAATAGTTGAGAAGTTGAATAATTACAGTCTTTTTGCACCGGGTCAGTGAAAGCTGAGTTAATGTGTAGGATTGCAATGCAGTATGTCTTTGCAATTACTGAATCACAGAATGCTTGAAGCTGGAAGGGACCTCTGGAGGTCATCTGGTCCAACCTCCCGGCCCAAGCAGGGCTACCTACAGCTACTTGCCCAGGACCATGTCTAGGGATGGAGACTCCACAACCTCCCTGAGCAAGCGCTGCCAGTGCTCCGTCACCCTCACTGTAAAATGAGGCATAGTGTATTGTATTTCAGAGAGACAGTCAGGTTCCTGCTTATTCCTGGTGCAGCTTGGAAAGTTTGGGGCGAGGGGTGGTGGTTTTGGGTCAGAGTCCCTCAGCGTGCGAGGGACATCTGCAGCTGAACCCCGTGGCTCAGGCTCGGCAATGCTTCGTTGGGGCTTGGGAGCCGGTTGGGCTTGGCACAAGATGCCTAAAGTAGTCCCCTTGCTGGTGTGTAAGGAGTCTTGCTGCGTGATGGTGGGGTGTTCGAGAGCTTGTGGTCCCTCTGGTTTGAGAGCTGAGCCTCCAGCGGGCTCCGCTGACTTTTGCTTCCCTTCCCTCGACACCGTCTGCCTGCTCCTAGTCAGAGAGTCACTTTGGCACAGGAATTTGCGACTCTATTATGAGCACAAAATGAGGCTAATTACACCTTTGAAGGGCTCAGCATCAGCGGAGCTGCAGCACCAGGTGCTTTCCCAGAAATCCCTCTCTCGGTGGCAGACCCCAGGGGAAAGAGGCCGAGGGGTTTCCTGTGGCTGCCTGCCCAGTGTTGGGGACACAGAGGATGCTAGTGCTTGTGGGAAGTCACCTAAACCTCTATGAGGAGGACATTGGGGTCAGCACAGATTTGCTTTCTGGTGGCTTCGTGTGCGTCCCTCACACGTGAAAATCAAAAGCAAAGCCTAAGACTATGCTTGGGATCTGGATCCTCTGCTTGGTCTCTGGTCTTCCTCCTGCCCTCCCTCCATGGAAAACAGTAGCTTTTGTTTTTTGTCCTGGGTGCATTGTTTTTCCTCCAAACCACTTTCTCTTTGTGCCGTTTGGGTTGCTGATAAGTGATGGGAATGGCAGGAATGAGATGATGGCTCCCGGTGAACGCTCCTGCTGTCCACAGACGTGTCCCATCAGCATGTTCAGCCCTCGTGCCAATGACAGGGGTGTTTTCTCATTAAAAATAGACCACAGACAATGCCACTTCCCGAGGACCGTGTTTTATCATTTAATAACAAGTGGTTACTCATTTCCTTCGGAAAACTTTCTGGAAGTGTTATTTTGCTTTCTCCCTTTGCTTCCTTTTTTTTTAATTTCCTTCAAAGCCCTGCATTACCCTTCAGAGCCACTGTGTCTGTTAAATGAAGTGTTCCCTTTTCAAGTGGAAATCATATTTATGACTTAAAGATCATGAAAAAACAAGTCTTAACTCTTTGGACGCGAGATTTTCTTTGTAAGCTGCTGCAGCCCTGAAGTCCTTGCTCAGCCAAGGGAAATAGCACCGGAGAGACAGCTAGGTAGGTGAGACTTGAAGAAAAACGGTGATGCTGGTCCTGAAGGTGGAATGGATGATCTGCTTGATCTGACTTGAAAGAACATTTCAAATAGCTGCAGAACTTGTATCGTCTGAGTCGCCAGCTCTTAGCTGTGATACCTCCTGGTGTAGCAACTTCTCCTGAAGGATGGAGGGCTTCCAGAACTACTAGGCAAACTCATACCAAGGCTGGTATTTACCAAAAAAAGTGCTGAAAGCTGTTGAGTAGTTCTTGGGGAAATCCTGACAGCTCGGTAAACAAACTTGGGAAATGTGCTGAAGATGAAATCATTGTAAGTGGGTACTTAAGAAGCTAAAATAAATGGGTTGCTGTTGGATCAGGAAGGCATTTTGAGGGTCAGTAGCAGATCGGATAGTAGACTGCAGAAGATGAAATGGAACCAGAAACATTGCGGGTACTTTAGGTGGTAGCATTGTCTCTTACAGTGGTTTTAATGAGCTGTAGGGGTGGTTTGAAGACAAGGGAAATGAATTCAATAAAGGCAAGTGCAAAAAAGTGCTCTTGGAAACTGGATGCATGCACCCAAACTGAGCAGTAAGACGTTAACTGCAGAAAGGCATCCTGGAGCTGCAGTGAATCACAAGCTGATTGTGCATCAACAGTCAGATGCTGTGGCAAGGAAGGCAGATCTTGAGTAGTCCACAGAAAAAACGGTAATAATTCAGTCTCGGTTGTTATATAAAACCTTGCTTGTAATACAACATCCAGTCTCGGCCCCTCTATTTTTAATGTGAAAGCAGGTGGCTCGGGAAGATGAAGCTTCTGTTTGGGAAACTTTGCTTATGAGGAAGATTTGCATATGTTAAACCTAGGAAAAAAAAACCCAAACCTAAAAACAACAAAACAACCAACCCTTAGATGTCAGGCCATGATTTGATGGGATTCTGGCTTCAGCATTAATTTTGGAGCCAGGTATCTCTGCTCTCCTGGTGTTGGCTGTACCGCAGCTCATCATGTGGTCAGTTGTGTAGCCACAACCTATACGTCCACGCTGTGAACTGGGACACGGAACTTCTATTTGTCCAGAAAAAGCTGAAAAGTGTCCCCAAAATTATGACGAAGTATGGCTACGCAGTTTTGCCCGGACAAGAGATGGCACGCAGGAGGAAGGAAGGAGGGCAGGGAGAGGAGAGGTGGTTGGACGCCTGGTAGAGTTGAGACTCGAAGGGAACGTAGCAGTTGAGACATCCAGGAAGGTGGTGTGAGGAGTGCAGCACCTGACGATGTCTCTCCATGTCTGAGGACAGGACTAGAAGAAAATTGCGTACAGGGAAGTGCTTCTCTGGCCGCTGTCTTGCCGTGCCTCATCTCCATCGTGCCTGGTGGCAGCAGGGTAGGCTGGCATTTCTCAAAGCGTAGGTTCCAGCTCCTGGTTGGTGGTGGTGAAGGAGAATGAGTGATGCTGGAGCTGGCCCAAAAAGCGTTAGAAACCGCTTTGTTAGCAGCACAGCAGCCCTTCCCGGATGGTGGGGCGAGCGGTGCTCGTCGCTGGGAACTGCAGCCGAGTCCCGTTTCCTTCTTGGCAGAGCTGCCCCGGGGTTGCCTTGGAAAGTGGCATGAAGACAAACAAGCCGAGACAGGGTTCGGGGCTGGGTGGCTGTCTGAAGTCCCTTCTGGGCCAGAATTTCTGCAGTCTTGGCATACAGTTTTTGGCGTGGCTGCTGCCCCTGCCGGTCCTCCTGAGGCCGAGTGTCCCAACACCTCCTGATGTTCTGAATCCAAATTTCCGACATCACTGCACTGCACTTGGTTTTTCGGCTCTTGGGAGCAGTTTGGTTGACCACAAATTGGTCACTCTGTGCTGTGATGCAAGCTGATGGTTTCCTCCCCTGCGGGATGCTAAACCCTATCCCCCTGCCACTGCCGTCTGACGGTGATGTTCCTCGGATGGTGTTTGCAGCCAGTGGGAATGCTCTGGAGCTGTGCAAGCCCAGATGATTCAAGCTGATGCTTTATGATTAAATTCTAAATGCTTGGTCTGTTCTGCCCTCCCAGCTGTACCCCCTAGGGAAAAAAAAGGGATTTTACTGCAAGAAGAAAGGATATTCTGGTATCGGTTGGTTGATAATAGGAACACACAGCATCAAAGCTGAAATAGCGTGTGCTGGGTTTTCAAATCACAGGAGGATATAAAAGCGCCTTGAAGAGGAAGATCGTAGATAGACAGACCTACTGGAAACGCCTGGTGTTTTGTTGTAGGCTGCAGAGCTTTCCCCTGTGGTTTGCAGGGTTCCCCGCGCCTGTGCCTGCTGTCTTAGAGGACATAGATGTGAGCCTTGCTAGGAAGATGTAGGCTTCAGTTCTAGCTGTGTTGATGCTAAAATTCACCTAAAAAAGTGCAAGTGCTTGCTATGCTTGCTTTTGTGACGTGTGACATGCTGGCACTCCATCTGGCTTGTGTTGATCCAGGCTGCTTAAAAAATAAAAGCAGCATGGTAATTTGTCTTAAAAAGGGTACCAGAGAAAGTGAAGGAGGAAACAAGCAATTTGCTGTTCATTGCTTTTTCAAGGCTAACAGGCTGGGGCTTACCTTGGGAAGAAGTCAAATCCCCAGGCAGTTCCTAGGCACCAGGTAATATGAAACGCAGTGACCACCAAATGAAGTTTGCTAGGTTTGAAGGTTTTATATGACAACAGAGCTTGTGGTGGGGCTGGTGTGGGCAGGACTGCTGGTAGCGGAGCTTTGAGTACGGTCACTCAAGTTGTGGTGGCATCTCGGGGATGTGTCTCTGGGCACGTGGAAAACTCATCTTCTACAAAATGCAGTGCGTGGTTTGGGCAACGCTGAAGGTCTTTATTTTCTCAAATGCTCAGAAGGGGCAGGGAGAGCCTGGAGCGCTGGGGGTGAGCTTTTATTTTCTGTGGCTGCTTCCAAGTTTGCACTTCTGGAGCATGCAGAGTAGTATCTCTGGGCTTGCTGTGTCTTTTCCTTGGTTTGCTTCTGCTCGCTTTCCTTTGGCCGCTTGCTTCGCCAGCCACCCAATAGATGTTGGACTAGGATTGCCTTCTGCTCCTTTTCCCACCTGGTACCTTCCCAAAAATGAGAGTGAAGGAGAACAAGCAGAGGCGGGAAGGCCTTACTTCCCTCACCGGAGGACACCAAGCCTGGCTCGGGGACAGTGATGGGTGGCTGGAAGGGACCATGGTGACCTTGAGACATCCTTGCGGGGCTGCTGTGGTGAGCCTGTATCCCCTGGTCACTCGTTTCTTGCACAGACGTGCTTTTTGCTAGCATCACCCTTGCCCTGCGTTTTCCAGGTGTTTCTCTGTGCGATAACACGTGCATGGCCAGCAGGTTGAGGGAGGTGATTCTGCCCCTCTACTCTGCTTTGGTGAGACCACACCTGGAATACTGCATCCAGCTTTGGAGTCCTCAGCACAAAAAGGACATGAACCTGTTGGAACGGGTCCAGAGGAGGGCCACCGAGATGATCAGAGGGCTGGAGCACCTCTGCTATGAGGACAGGCTGAGAGAGCTGGGGTTGTTGAGCCTGGAGAAGAGAAGGCTCCGGGGAGACCTTATAGTGGCCTTCCAGTACTTAAAGGGGGCCTACCAGAAAGCTGGGGAGGGACTTTGTCAGGGAGGGGTAATGGCTTCAAACTGAAAGAGGGTAGATTTAGATTAGATACCAGGAAGAAATTTTTCACCCTGAGGGTAGTGAGGCACTGGCACAGGTTGCCTCATCCCTCGAAGCGTGTCCCCCCCCGACCTCTCGCCTAAGCCCTGCAAACCCCTCTCCAAGCCCCCTGGATGCCAGCGGGGACATGCCAGGGGAGGCAGCTGTTTGTGCCCCTGGGGCTCTGCCACCGCCGGGCGGGGGGGAACACCCTTGAAATATCCCCTCTTGCAACCAGCACCTGCTCTTTGAGCACCTCAAAATGATTTATGAAGGGGGTTTAATAGGGTGACGGCCACCCTCACCCACAGCTCAGTGATATAAATACACTGAAGGGAACTAGCTGTGAGGGTGGTGAGGCACTGGCCCAGGTTGCCCAGAGAGGTGGTGGCTGTGCCATCCCTGGAGGTGTTCAAGGCCAGGCTGGATGGGGCTTTGAGCAGCCTGGTCTAGTGGGAGGTGTCCCTGCCCATGGCAGGGGGTTGGAACTAGATGGTCTTTGAGGTCCCTTCCAACCACAACATGGGAAGGAAAAGCTCCTCCTGCAGAGCTGCAGCGACCAAGACCTGTGTCACCTTCACTGCCTGCGTGCAGCCGGCCAGGGCCCCGCAGGGCAGCACCGGCTCCGGCTCCACACCCGACCTTATGCCCCGGTGCTGCTGCCAGTCCTCCCGGTGCTCACCGGGGGACGTACCTGGGAGTGTCTCTGGAGGACGGGGCCTGATGCCCTGGCACACGGCCATGCTTGTGTTAATGAGTCCATGGGGGCAGTCCTGGTGGCTGTGTCTACTGAAATCGCTGGCTATGCACAGCCCTCTTGCATTGCTCTTGCAAGTGTCGGGGCTATCGCTGGCTCCTCTCACCTGTCGGTGTGCTTTGACTCCCTCCTTCTGTGGATTTACCCCCCTAAATCATTACTGTCAGCATGTTTTAGCAGGGCTTCTGCTGGCATGTGCACTCTGCCTCTCTCTGCTTGGGCTGGAAAAGCCACATGGAAGAGTCTGCTCGTGCTTGGTCCAGGGGAGACCCTGCGTTGGCATCTGTCCTTCCACCCACCCACCCACCCACCCACATCTAATGGGCAGAGGGCTATGTCCGAGGAGAGGAGCTGGGTGGGAGTGGGTCCCGGTGTTTTCCTCTCACATCACCTTCACCTGCGCTGTGGATGGAGAACAGCCATTGTGGTTTTGCCACCGGACAGCCCCGGGACGATGGCAGTGGTGGTGGTGGGCCACGTGAGCCTGAAGACACGCCCGTGCTTGGAGCCACCACAGCTGAGGAGCCCTCGGGCTCTTCAGGGGAAACTTGGTGGGTAAAGCTGTGACACGGGTGAAAAAGGGGGTGTCATGTTAGTTGATAAAGGGTTTGCTTTGCAAGCGTGGAGGCTGGCCGTGGTCCAAGCGACGTGCTACACAGCCCCCATCAACAGGTACCAGGTAGCTTTCCCCTGATCCAGGAAGGGAAGCTGCTCGTCTGGGGACAGCATTCATCCTGCTCGGTCATCATCCGTCCTACCTCTGCCTTTACTTTTTTACTTTTTTTTTTACTTTTGTGCTCCAAAAATTGTTCCCAGAGGCCACCCTGGAAGCATAGTAATGGCAGGAGGAGTAGGATGCAGGACCCCAGGGTGGGATTCACCTGGTACCCACTGGGAGATGTTCAATGTCATTTTTCTTCCCTCGATGCGTTTGTCCCAGTGCTGTTGGTGCTGCAGGGCGTGCTGAGCAGGTGGGTACCAAACAGCGTTTGTGCTGGAGTGCATCATCCACCCTCTGGTTGTTTCTGCTGTGCAAACATCGCTGGGGTGGGTTCGGCAACTGTGTGGAGCATCTCCTCAGATGGATGCTTGTGCGTGCAGGGCTGCCGTGGCTTTGCTTTTACCTGCTTATCTCCCAGCACTCTTGCTGGGGGCAAGGCATCAGTGTGTCAAAAGCGGGAGGCCTCTGCTGGCAACCACTGAATGGTGATGGACCAGCCAGTGCTCTCCACCCTGCCTCTCTCTCCCCATTCCTGTCTCCCAATTTTCCGCTTGCCTCCCTCCAGCTCCATGTTTGGAGGCTGCTGGTGACCATCCCCACGGTGAAGCCTTGCCCCGGCACCCTCCTCCGCTCTTCCACCCTGCTTTTCGCTCCCTCTCCGGCTGCCGGCTTGCTCTAATCGACTTTGGCTCCTGTCCCAGGAACAGCCTCTCAACACACACAGACCAGGAAGGCTAAAATAACACTTCAAAATTGTTAAATAAATAGCGATCATGCTCTGCTTAAATGGGGAACGCAGCTTAATTTGTTAAAGGTTTTTTTGTCCTCCCTCGGCCCAGGGTTTCGGCCGGGCGTGTGTGTGCGAAGCATTTCGTGTAGCTTGTAATCTGCGTGTTGTGGCCTCAAGTGGGCAGAGAAGGATTATGTGACTCTTGAGTTACCCAACACTTACAGTAAAAGTGTAGTCATCCTGAACCTCATCCAAAGAGCGTTCGTTTTCTAATTTTTTTTTTTTTACTTTTTAGTTTTTTCCTTCTCCCGGCAGGATGCTGCTGCTGCATCACTTGCATTCTTCACCCCGGCCGCCTTGTTGGGAAGGCAGAAATCTTCCGAGCCTGGCGGTAACTCTTTCCAGGTTGCCAGCCCCGTGGTCCAGCCTCCGTTCCCTCTCCCAAGAGCTTTGTGCAGCACAGGGCAAGTGCATCCCCTCTCCCCCAGCAAAGGAGCGACTGCCCACATAGGCAGAGGTGCTCATCCTCTCGAAACCTGAAAAACACCCATTTCTCTCCTGTGCCTTTTCAGATCTCGTGCAAAAATAGAATAGCAGCTATTGTTGTAGGAGAGAGTGAGGATCATAGAATCGTAGAATGGATCGGGTTAGAAGGAACCTTAAAAATCATCTAGTTCCAACCCCCTGCCATGGGCAGGGACACCTCCCACTAGACCAGGTTGCTCAAAGCCCCATCCAGCCTGGCCTTGAACTCTTCCAGGGATGGGGCATCCACAGCTTCTCTGGGCAACCTGTTCCAGTGCCTCACCACCCTCACAGTGAAGAATTTCTTCCTAATATCCAATCTAGATCTCCCCTCTTTCAGTTTAAAACCATTACGCCTCGTCCTGTCGCTATGCTCCCTCATAGAGTCCCTCCCCATCTTTCCTGTTGACCCCCTTCAGGTACTGGAAGGCTGCTATAAGGTCTCCTTGGAGCCTTCTTTTCTCCAGGCTGAACAACCCCAACTCTCTCAGCCTGTCCTCACAGGATAGGTGCTCCAGCCCTCTGATCATCTTGATGGCCCTCCTCTGGACCCGTTCCAACAGGTCCATGTCCTTTTTATGCTGAGGACTCCAGGGCTGCACGCAGTACTGATGGTGGGGTCTCACTAGCACGGAGTAGAGGGGATGAGATGGGAAGTCTGGATAAATATCTGGAAAATACCCAGGGAAAAAGGCTGCTGGCAAAGGCTTTGCTGAGTGGGAGCAGGGATTGACTTGGGTACCAAAATGTGTGTGTCAGGGGGAGAAACACACTTCTTGGGAAGGACACCGCTTCCCTGGACACACCTCCCTCCTGGGGCTCATCCCTCGGGAGCCTGGGGAGGTGGCGCTGGGGCTGATTATCTTCTGTGCCCGAATGGGCTGTCCTTGCCAGTTCCTGCCTTTTATTCTTTCTGTCGTCTCTCAGAAGAAGCTTCCCTGCCCGCCTGCCTATCCAGCTGCATTCGGTGCGTGTCGCCCCGCTGCCCACATACAGAATACGTTCGTGTGTCCTTCCCAGGCAGCTCCGAAGGTGTCCTGAGGATTGCTCCACTGGAAAGCAACATGCTTTATGAGACTGTGGCGACAATCACCTCTTTTAAGAACCAAAAGGTGCCCCGCTCTATTATTTTAGCAAGGGGGGGAATACAGAAATGGCTGTTGCAGCTGGGGCAGCAGGGCTCTCACCGGGGAAGGCTGGGCAGAGCGTCTGAGCGGCAGAGCATCCGCACCCCCCGGATCGATCGCATTCTGCTGCTCTTTGCACATGAAAAAAAGAGTAACAGCAAGAGGGTTTCTTTCTAGGTCGTTAATTCTACAGTCAGCATTCCCCTGGCTTTACAAGGATGAAGATGAGGAGTGGTTTCCATGCTGGCTCCGCGGAGGTGCCATGGCTCTGTAGCGCAGGAGCGAGCTGCGGTCCCGCCGGGTACCAGGGCATCCGCACCGTCAGTGCAGAGCCACAGGGAGCCAGCTTTTTGGGTTTTCCGGGTTACGCCTTCCCCCGCTGCCCTCCCTCATCCGTCCACTCCCAGGGGGACCACACCGGGGCTCACCTTTCTCCATCGCTCCTCGCTGAGCTCTGTGCGTTTGGGCGAGTGGTGCAGGAGATGCACCGCTGCGCCGGGACCTGCTGCTCCTTCAGGCTCCTCTCCAATTTATTTATTTTTTTTTTCAACATGGATTATCCCCACCCACTGTTCTGAATAGTAGAAACTTGTCTGTGTTTTGGGAAACAGTTGTTTCTTATTAACAAGCTGAATGAGGAAAAAATAAGCCTTACAGCCTGTAGTGGGAATTGCACCAGTCAAAATCCTACATTTCCTTCTTCAGCTCCCCAAAAGCCATTTGTGTAAGGATGAGTTGTGGGCCAGAGAGGGGCTTTGCCCTCCTGCCAGGCTGGCTGCAAGGGCTGTTTGTCTGCCTGTCTGAATGCGTGATGAGGGCACTGCAGTCGTGGCTTGAGCAGGGATTCCCAAAATTAACTTCAAAAGGGAAGAAGTCGTCTCAACGCAACCTGCAAGCCTTTAATTCTTTGTGACAGTGATATCCTGAGCCTGGTTATCTCCAGCATCAGTGTTGCTGCAGTGATGGAGGCAGATGGTTCTGTATGGGGAGGGGAAGGTTTGATAGAAGGTATAATAATCTCTCTTAGATGTTTAGATTTTCCCCTTTTCATCCCAAACTGTAAGCACAGAGTTTCCTCCACTGTGAACGGGTCTTTTTATGTTGGCCTGCCTTTCAGGTTGGGTAGAATCATATTTCTTCAATACATAAAATGAATCTGGCAGCCTGGTGTTGTACTTCGTCCTCCCAAAGAGACACGCAAGCATAAAGCAAGAAGATTCACTGCATTCTAAAATGCTTCACTTATTTAAAAAAAAAAAACCAAACCAAAACAAAAAAACAAACCAAAACCAACACAATAAAATCCTCTGTGAACATCCTGTTTCAACTTTGCCGTAAAACTCACTGGTCAGTAAACGGTGGATCTCCTGTTCCTATGGAGAAGAGCAGTGGCAAACTTAGGAGCTTGCTGTGGGAAAGTGTGTGGCGGGGGGAAATAAATCAAAAAGGTCCACTCTTGGTCTTGCAAACAAAGGTTGCCTTGGATTGCGGTCACATGTTGCAGTTCAGCTGATCTCGCTCATGCCAAAAGGGGAGAGATTTCTAGTACTTGCCTGAACACCATTGAACTGGTTTAGGGAATTAATGAGAAGAAAATTACTCACTTTTTTTTCCCCCCATAGCTAGTTTTTACTTACACCTGATTGCCCTGCATTCACTCACCAGGCCAGGGGAGCCGGGGGAGGTGGGACGGGACCACCATCTTGATGACTTATGGCCACTGTGAATTTAACTGCGATTTGAAATTGCACCATCAGCAAATGCCTTTTGGCTTTTCCCTGTTGAGGATGAAGATGTCTGTCAGGTACCCAGATCTGGGATGCTGCGGGCCTTGTAAGTCATACCCAGTGGCCCAGTTGCATCAAGAATATCGGGGCAGAAACACCTGAAAGAACCTTTTGGGGGTTAATTGCAACCCGCAGGCACATCAAATGAATTGATAAGCTGGTTTTGCTGGAGATGTTACATGTGCCTGTATTCAGTAAATGCTGTTGGCCAGGTCAAGCTCCTTCCCCTGGGTACACCCCTCCGTCCGTGCTGGGTGAAGATGTTCAGGAGACCCTCGTGTAGCTGGAGATCATGTGAAATTACACAAAATCCACTGCTTTGGCTTCGCAGTTTCGGTATTTAGGTAGGTATGTATGTTACATGCATTATACATGGTTTTTTGGGGTAAAGCCAGCGTAACAGGTTTAGCTCTCCTCTTGGGCTGTTTTCTCAGTGCTTAGGGCTTACTTCTAATCCTTGTAAAGCCTGTCGGGTCCCTGGGTTTCAGAGGGTACTTTCTCCGAGGGGTACAGTCTCAGCAGAGCCAGGTATTGAAATGCTTTACAGGATTTTGTCACCTTGCCTGTCTGTGGGCTGGATCTGGCTGGATCGCAGTCCCCAGGAGCCCCACAGCCCAGCTCAAGCCAGGCTCTTCTTGCCCCTGTGGTACCCCACATATATTAGATAACTGGGGGAAAATGTGAAATACTTCTAAGACCCTCCCAGACCTGTTCATTTTGGATGGGTTGGTAGTTATTTTCCTTTTTTTTTTTTTTTTAACTCAACTTAGGGCTGCTGAATTAAAAAGAAGGGGTGAAAATTACTTTTTTTTTTTTTTTTTAAATTTTACAGTGGAAAAATGTACCTCTGGGTTTTTTTTGGATAACGCAGAGTGAAATACTTGCCGCTTCCCAAGTTTCCTGTGCTCCCTTGTGGGATCGCGCGCTTTGTTCGCAGCATCCCATGCCGGAGATGAAAAGCTTTGGTTTGCGCTCCCTTCGGGGCAATGTGGATTTCTCCTCAAAAACCTCAGTTCTAGCGACCGGTTTTATAAATGCCTAAAAAATGAGTCTTGCACCTTATCTCTTGGGAGATCGTTGATGGATCCATTTCTCAGAAAGATATTTTATTCAGTCCTTTAATGCGATGCCACTCCCTTCATTCAGATGCCTGGAGTCTTTTATCACGTCTCCTCTAACTCATTGCTTAGCCAAGTTGGGCATATTTAGTTCTTTTAATCTTTCCTCCTAACTCAACTGTCTTTAATCATACTTCTTGATGTCAGAGTGTTTGATGCCCACTTTTACGGCAAACAAGCCCAGGTTTTTTTTTTTTTTTTNCGTAGCTCCGTGGCCGGTTGCCCGGACTCACGCCTGGATTCCTCAAAAGCTCCTTCGAATGTCTTGGTGTGGGCGCCGGGGAAGATTTCTGGCTCACCTTTTATGCCATCGGACTTGGCACCCTCTGGGATTAATTAATGTGTTTGTTTTTTGGATGTGGGCAGCAGAAAATCCCCCAAGACGTTTCGTGGGTTGGACTTCCAAGGGCAGATTTCTCTGGGCATTCGCAGGAGGGTGCAGGGGCTGATGGTGTTTATGGAGAACGGGCCCAGAAAGGTTACTGTAACCTGTGTGTCCTTCCTGTACCTGCCAGCAGCAAGAGTGAAATAGAGGTTTAATTTGCTTCTACGGTCTCAAAGGCAAAGCTTGGTAATCAGTGGTTTTTAGGTTCCTGCGCTGCAGGTCAGGGCAGTGTTTCTAAGAGCTGCCAGGGCTGGTGGCCTTCTCTCCTGCTGGTATTAATTCTGTCTTTCCGGAGTAGTTCATCTATTTTGCACCCGAAAATAGTCATTCACAGCTTCTCAGTTGAAATCAGTTTAAATGCATGGATTGCTGCTGGCTGTTACCAGGCTGAGCACTGCATCCCTTTAGGGCAGGGTCCTCAACCTCGGCTATCTGAGGTTGAGTGCCTCCTTTTCTGCATGGAAGTGTCCCGAATTCCCCCCACATACCTCCCTTCCAGAAACCTGGTATTTCACTGGGAGCTGTTTCAGAAAGCCCAACTGGATTGTTTTCTTAAAACAGCCAAGCTCAGAAGCTGACTTGGAAGGGGTTAAGGCACTGGAGCTCCAGGTTTGCTGGGTCTGGGCCAGTGCTGTGCAGCTTGGGGTGGCATCCCTGACACACGGACTTTGAGTTACAGAGCGCTTGGCAGGGAGTTAAAGGAGGCCAAAAGCCTTCGTGTCCCTCCCCCACCTCCCCGTTCTGCCGGAATGCTTCTCATACTCTCCCAAATTTAGCAGTGCAAATGTGGCTGGGTTAAGTAGGCTGAGTGATGAAGTTATTCTGATGGTAATAAAGGTCCCCTTGCCCTGCCCGGCCTCAAGCTCAGGCTGCCAGAGTGGCTGTGTGATATATGACTGCCCTGACAAGGGGTCCCATGGCCTGAGGGGATGTAGATGGTGAGAGGAATCACACTGTTGGAACCACCACCCAGCACGGCACTGGCACTGGGGACCAGAGCACGAGCCTGAGGTCCCTCTTGACTGTCCCGTACAGCCCTTGGGCTGTAACATGGGGTGTCAGCAAGGTCTGGAGGTCACCATGAGGAAAAGACCATGTCCTCTTGGTGTTGCTGCTGGGATGCTCTGCGTCATGGAGTAGGGGTCCACTGCCTCCTCCCACTTTTCCTCACAGCTCCTGGCAGTCCTGGGTGAGCACAACAAGAAGAGCATCCCAAGCTCCTGGCTGTGTTTCCTCCCATTACTCTTCCGGAGTGTTTAAAGGAATTGCTTTAGAGTTGACAGTGAACATCCCAGTAGGACCTCATCATGCTCGCTTTAGTGCCCTGTTGCTGGGTGTTCCTCCTGGGACAGGCTGTAGGGCTCCATCCCTGATGCTGGTCCTTTCGCTGCTGCAGAAGAATGTGCTGCTGCCTCGGCCACTGGCAGGGAAGTCCTGTCCCTTTCCCAATCTATATTTCTATTTAAATAGATGAGAGATATATATTAAATAAACATAGAAAGATATTCAAATAGATATTTAAGCTGCAATTTATTGCTTTCCAGTGTAGCCTTATTTTGAAGAACAGAGGAAATGAAGCTTTTTGGTTGGCAGGAGGCGTCGAGGTTGGGCTTGCTGACGTTTCTTTTGTTGTAATGTCGTATAGGTCTCGGTTGACTGTGAAAAGGAAAGAGGAGGAGCGTATGGAAGGGAGGTCAGATCCGGCCAGGGTTTCCTGGGAAATGAGGTGAGTGGTGATGGGTTTCAGAGCCCAGAGATACGAGCCTTCCTGGGCTTCTCTGCACCCCTTGGGTGAGACCTCTTCTGCTGAACCTCCAGACTTTGTTATGGATTTCCATGCATTTTGCCTTTTCAGGGCTGATGGGATGATTTTAGACTGCTGGTGTGCTCGGGGGTCTCAGAAGGGCTGGAGACTATCTCGAGTGTGCCGAGGTCTGCGCATCTCACAGATCTTGTTTCTGGCTGTATGTGGGGTTCACAGGAGGGGACTTTGCTCCTCTAGATTTAGAGACCTTTGCTGCAATTACCTGCAACTGAGCCAGTCCCCAGCTTCCTTTTAGAGTCGCTGGAGGGAAATGGATATTTTTAGCAAGCGCCTGACCCTGACCTGCTGTAGGCATCTGCGTGGGATGAATCATTCCCTACAATACCTGCTTCTCTGCACTGTCAGCGCAGCCGGGATGGCTTGTTTGGGCGTAGGGTCTACAACACGTGTGTGATGTCTGCACCTTGCGTAGGGGGACTGGAGTTCAGGGTGCTTACTGGTGGCTTGGGATTTCCAAAACCCACTGTATGAAAGCTTGGGCCGCTCCTAAGCTGCCCTTAAATTTTCTTCAAGGTTGGGACGCAGCCTAAACCTGGGGGCGGCTTGTCTGAGCCTGCTCTCGGCATTTCTGCACCCTGACTGGTAGAGTAAGGACGTTCTTGAAGGATAGGATATCATCGCTGAGGTGGTTTCAGTCATCTCACGCTGGCTGTAGCAGTCCCAGTGGGGGACCAGCAAGATGACTCCAGCCCCAGGAGATGACTCCAGCCCCAGGAGCCACTGCATGGAGACCCAGGGAGGCTGCTGGGGCTGCCCATGAACCTCCTGGGAATCAGCCCCGGAGCCACTCTGGACTCTGGCTTTACAAGTAAAGTGGCTTGTGGCTTTTTGGCCATGGGAAAGTTTGGACCAATGCTTACCTGGTCCCTGTGGGAGCCTGACACCTGTAGCGGGAGCATCCGTATCCCCATAACACGGCGGTGGTGCGGCGGCCCGCAGGAGTGAGTAGTGTGAAGAGCCGAGACCTGCCTGTCAGGGCTCCGTTGATCAGCAGCTCCCTCGAGAGCTTTTGTGCATTTCTCTGCATCTCCCATGCAGGGGGAATTCCCCCCCAGATATCCACCTGCCTTCACTGGGCCACCTCCTCCGCTGCACCTCCTCACCATTCACCATTAGCTTTTTTTTTTCACGGACAGGAACATTATTTTCTGCGTGTGTAGCCTGCTCTGGCTAGTCCGTATTGCAGTGTGGATAAATACTGAGTAGAAAAGGTTAAAATTTAGATGTGCAAGCTGTTGTACCTAAGCAGATGCAGCTCTGGAAGGTTTTTGTTACGCTTTTGCTTCTGCTGATGCACTCAATATGTTCCCAGAAGCACAGACAGTTGAGAAAGAGGGATTGATGTTGATGGTCCATCGTCAAGATTGTCACCTTAAATCAAGGAACAAATATAATTGGCTGTAGTACATCACTCTTGTTTAGTTTTAAGTGGGCAAAGAGAAGGTGTGTTCGTGTTTCTCTTATATAGAGAGTTTCTTCTATTGCTAGCTTTTCTGTGTCATTGGAGTCATTGGAGTATCTTCATTGCAGCCCTGGAGAGAGGAAACACTCCCTTTTAAAGTGAGGAAAACACTGTCACAGTGAAATTGTGTGGTCACGGCCCTTTGCCTGAGCCAAACACACGCACAAGTTGGGGACACGTACATCTTCTGCCTCCCTTCTCTCTACCTTAGGGACCAGAAGAAGTTGCAGGGACTACTCATGGTGCCCTTGGGTTGGATGCCTGCTTCTGCCACTGGTCTCTTCATGCTAGGGTTGTGCCTTGATTCTCCCTCCAGAGAATAGGGATAAACCGAGTTTTGGAGTTGTGGTGAGAATTACATTAAGGACGAGCAATGTAATAGCAGATCCTAGTGCCGTGTCTGAGCAGGGGTGATGCTGTCTGCAGTATCAGTGGTTCCCAGCAAAGAGCCTCATTTTACTTGGCTGCTGGCCGTCTGGCTGGCTTTTCCATGATAAAGTTCACTCCAGCTGGCTTCCTTTCTCCATCCCTCCTTTTTTGGAAGCATCTTTGTGATGGACTGAGATTTCAGACATCAGTGAGAACGTTTGGGGCTTAGAGATGTGGAGCTACCAAGCCTGTGAGCTGCTGTGAGGCTCCCCACTTTCCTTGGGTTTGGTTTGCTGGGATGCTTTGGGATTCTGGGACACAGTAAGCAGGAGAATGGGCTGATCTCCATCTTGACCAGGAGAAAACCAGCAGCCTGCCTAAAGCAGGGAGGGATTTGCAAGTCTCAGTGACACTAGTTAAATAGTGGGAAGGGGTGTGAATTGGGGGTGGGTGGAGAAGGAGGTTTTTTATCTGCTTCCCGGCAGCTAAAAGCAGGTGTTCAGTCAACCGGGAGTTGCCCTAAAGGCAGAGAATAAGGATGCAAATGACTTGTGAAACATAAAAGGAACCATCTGAATGCCCCTTTCTGCCACTAACGAAGTTTACCTCCACCCTGGGTAATTTGCATGACGCAAGTTGATCAGCCCTGAGAAAAGGCAGTTGGGTCCAACATGAGAAGATGACTCTGTCAAGCCTAAGGATCTTGCAAAGAGGCAAAGAACAGGACAAAGTCCAGAGGCCAGGCTGGGAGATGGAAAACAGGAAAGGAATGGGCTGTGGTGATGCTGCCCCGGCGGGGAGCTGGGTCTTGGGGCGAGTGGGGTACTCAGGCACAGGCAGCATTTTCATCAGCAATTAATTACTAAAAGCAAGTAGTTGGCACTTGTGAGATCCCTGCAACGAAGCTTCCCCGAGGTTTCGCAGTAATTCAGCTAAATCAATGTTGATCCCCAGTCATGAGTGTGCGTAGCAGCTTAAAACCTTTGATGAATGCAACCTGAGGAGTGTTGGGTGAGCAGAGCTCGGTGGGCTGCTGCCTGTACGACATTAGACCTATTAGTTTAAATCTACCCAGAAGGGCTTTTAGGCTGGGCTTTGCCTCATGTTTGATGAAGTAGCATTACACGAGTCCCACCAGTTGCTCAAGGGGTAACTAGTTAAGTGGTGACATCCCTTAGCTCGAAACCCTTGTGGATTTAGGACCCTTCTCGGCCAGTGTGGTGATTCAGGGTGCGGTGGGGAGGGCTCTGAAGCTGTCGCTCTGCTGTTGCCAAGTTTTACACCCAACCCAGGCTTACGTCCAACCGGGACTTTTAATGAAGATAATTTTTTTTCTGCTGTGATTTGGACCTGCACACGTGTCCCATCAGGCACCGTCGGCTCAGCCGTGGTCACAGATGACTGGTCCCCCCATCTCTCACCTGTGCTCTCCTGTGACATGATGTGTTCAGCTTCAGTTCGTTGAGACTTTCACTAATTTTTCCAGTGTTAATGAGCACTTCCTCAGCACCCTCCAAAGCCACGATGATGACTCTTTCACTGCGAGAGTTAAATACGTATTTGTTTTGGGGGCTACTCCTCCCCCTTTTCTGATTTCACGCAATAATGCAGGATCAGATGGTAAAATAGGCTCCTATTTCAGGCATTTTTGCTTCATTCAGTGGTGACACATGTCCATGCCTGGAGAGAGCACGGCGTCGGGACAGATTTGTACAATCTTCTTTGCAAATCACATGGTGTATATGGCTGGTGGGCCTCATGTGTTCATGGAGGGTGTCCAGGAGCAAACTGTGTATATTTAGTTGAACCAGGTGTTTTCTGGTCTTTCGTTTTTAGGTTTTGCATCAATGGGTTGTGCAGTTCTGTTGCTTCCTATTAAAGTTAATGATGTCTATGGATGGTTAAATCATATAAAAAGCTGCTCTCAGAGGTGATTGGTATTATCTGTATGTTTTTCTTGAGTGTCTTCTCAACCCCCCCATCCCTTTGCCTTCCTCACCATGCACAGAGCTCCCCTGATCTTGTTGTGTGCTGGGCAGGGTGTGCACTGCACTTCCTCAGAAGCTTGGGGACATAACAAGGGGAGTTGAGGGAGATCATCCAGACTTGGTCCATGGTGGGGACCTGGGAAGAGTGAAGGCAGTGAAGTCCTTGGGGAGCAGCTGGGCCATCGGTGTCATCTACAACACAGCAGGACCCAAGGGAGAGCCCTCAAAACGCTGGTCAGGAGGGACCGTGGGAGGTCTCTAGTGCCACCAGCACTGGATGAGGGCAACCAGCACCTCCAGGAATGGAGACGTCCCCACCTCTCCAGGTGACTCCGTTCAACATTGTACCCCCTTGCTTGTAGGAGAACTTTCCCCAGTGTCCTACATGATCCTCACAGGCCACACTTGTGGATGTTGCCCTTCGTTACATAATCTGCTGTCTTGGCTCTGATGGGGTGGGTGTTGAAGGGTTTGGGAGGAGGCAGGGAGACGTCTTTTCTAGGACACTTGCGGGCAACAAGTGGTGGCACAGATGGGCAGCGAATGCATCTGCAGCATGTCCTGCAGAGTCGTCTCCTTTGGGAGATGTTGTCTTTCTGTGGATGTTTTCCTTCAATAAATTTGACCCCTTTGCAGAAAACTGTTAATTTTCTTAATTTTGAAGCTGCGTATTGAAAACAAATATGGAGTAAAGGAGGCCAAGAAGGATTAATTATTAAACCCAGGGCATATTCTGCTAACCTCTGAGTGCTCTGGGGTTAATGTTTCTTAACTATAACCGTAAGCCATAACTGCCCACTCTATTGCAACCTGCAACCAGATCACTTGGGTTGGAGAAGGTGGCACGCTGGCTGGAGCCAAGGGGCTTGAGGGGTTGACGTTGACGGGGCTGGTGGGTGCATGGTGCCAATGCACCTTCACGGAAGTGGGGATTAAAAACCGGATGGTGAAACACATGAACTAAAGTGCCAAATGGCTGCATGTGTTAAGCATGGATTTTTTTTCTTTTGTTCAAGTGTTTGCCTGAATTTGTCAACTGGATTTGCAAAACAAGAGGACCTGAGAGGTTCTTTAACAGCAATAGATGGTCAGCTGCGGAAGAAAGGGTTGCCCTTGTGAGATGGGAAGCTCCAAGCAGGCATGCTGGGAACCGCTGACTAGGAAGGAGATGCGTGGTGGTTTTCCATCTTGTCGTTCCTTGTGGTCACGACAGGGAGAGCTGGTGTTCCTGCAGATTGGCCATGCAGAGTGACATGCCAGGAGTACCTCCTTACTGGGCAGCATTCTTCCATGGGAAGGCATTGGATATGCATTGTGATGGGGGTTAATTCATTAGGCCTTACCATACAGATAATGCTTTATAAGTGATTCTTTCCTGGGAAGATCTCTCTGGGCATAGTCCCAAAAAGGATAAAGTGGATGGTTCTGTCTATTTTACATTACTCCCAAATGCGTTGGTATTTTGGATAAACAGCAGAAGTTGCAGCCCTTTCCCTGTGCTCGTGCCCGTGGGGATGCTGCTGGTACGGGCAGGGCCGCCAGAGAGTTGAGCAGAACCAGGTGGGAACGGGGCAGAATTGGGCATTCCTCACGTCCAATCACTGGGAAGTTGCGTACCACACAGGTTTTGTGAGAATGGATGTCTTGGCATGGGGGCAAATGGATGGTCTTGCTGAATTGAATTTTCATATTTCTCTTAACAGTTGTGCTAAAAAAAAAAAATAATTCTTGATGCTTCTTGGGATTCATTTTGGTGTGTTTTCTGAGAGCACAAAGGAAGGCTATTGAAGCAGTTTCATTTTCCAAGAGGAGGAAGAGCTTGAGCTTGAATGTGGAGCACCCCAGTCCTGGTGTTGCCACATACTTCCCATGTGACCTCAGACAGATCACACAGATGGACTGAAAGCGTGACTTGGCAGCCGAAATGCTGGCCTGCTTGGAGATGTTTTACCGGCATGACTTGTGCCAGTCGGAGCTGGTATTTGGTGGACTTCACTGCTCCTGAGTGGCTGTGTGTGGGAGTCAGGTGAGGTTAGGTGTGAAGTCTAAAAAGACCTGTTTTCCAATGTAAGCTCCACTTATATTCCGGGGAAAGAGAGGGAATAAATGATGCTTTGGAGCAACCTGATCCCCATGAACCATGGAAAGTTTCCAGACGGTTGGCTTACATCAGATGCCTAACTTCTATACAGCTGAGGTTAGGGAAGGAGCAGTCCTACCTTCTAATTTCTTGATGTCTCTGTTGCTTGTATGTAAAATGAGTTTAATATTAAGTCCTTGTTTCCCTGAAACACAGGATAGATATACAATTTGGAGCTGCTGCCTGGCTACAGCAGCAGGTGGGTGACTGCGTTTGGGGTAACAGGCTGATCTTAGCCACGGGCGGCATCTTTGTAATTGCCAGCATGCCAGGGGTTAACAAACACGTTTGATTTTCTCCTGATGAACTGATGCGTTAAGGGTTTTGAAAGCAATTTTATTGCCATGTGCCACCACAAACCTTTTTATTTAGGATGTTCCTTTCATGAAGCTTCAAATAGCACCCACGTCGGACTGAAATCGAAACCTCCAGGAGAGATTAGGACAATTTTGCTTGAGGTTTCTGTTGTGGTCGCTTGCCGGAGAAAGAAAGGAGGGTAAGGTAACCAAGGTCAGCAGCTCCCTTCAAGCTGCCAGTAGATCTCTTCCAGGGGAGAGGGATTGAGTTACCCCGCGCCTGTAATTCATCCCACGTGCCCACAACCAAATATTCCATCAAAAAGGCGGCGAAAAGGATGGGAAAGTTAGGAAAACTTTTTGCTGTAAGCTGAACTGGGCAGACGATGCTGGAAGCCACGTTGGTGTCCTGGGTGCAGGTATCTCTTCGGAAAACGCTGGGGAGGGATTTTACCCCAGGTTTTGCAATAAAAATCCTGATGTCCGTAAAGTGTGGAGCGGCGCGAGCCTCTTCAGATGTGCCATGCCCCTGTCTTGGCAGCGACTCTGGTTATGTTTTGCACTTCTGATTGCTCAGTATAAGTATCGTCTTTATTTGAATTTGATTAATTGTTGTTTAATATTATAGTATGCTTTATTACGGATTAGTACTACCTTGTATTTGTTAGTTTTACCTCTCTAGGGGAGTTGTTAAATGCTTCCCAGCCCTGGGATGCTCGTGGGCCCCCTTCGATGCCCTTGGGCGCATTATCCAATTGCGATTAAAAAAACCCAACCCATTTTCATTCATTTTCAGCCTCATTTTGCACTGAAAATTGATTTTTAGGAAGTCATTGAGCTAACTACAGGACTAATCTAGTGTAATTTATATGCATTTGACATCATTGGCATTTTTGCCTTATCTGGGTTAAGCCTCAAGGATGGCATCCTGGCATTACGTTTTGTCTATTTCATGTAGGACTGGCTTTCAAGGAATGGATTTTTAAAAGTTATTTCTGAGGTTCTGCTGATTTTTGCTGTGTCAGAGCTGCATGATTTTAAGAAAATCGCATTTCAGCAGCAGGCTGGCTTAGCACGCTGATGCACTCCGTGATGCCAAGGAAGTAAGTTGCTGCAGCATCCACGCAACCCCTGGTTTTCCTGGGATATTTCCCATGGACCTTCTGACTGATTTTTCTCTCGTGAGATCCAACTTGATCGTCGTCTGTTGTGGTATGTGGTGCTCCAAGCCAAGAATGTGCACTATTTTTGAAGTGGGATCATTACTGTACAAAATAGGCTTTTTTTCCATGATCTTAGAAGATTTTGCCACTTCTTTAATAAGCTAATTTTATCCCTGTTTTTGGCATCCATACTGCTTGGTGTTATTTTGGTGTGTACTTTATATAGATCTTATATATAGCTCTGTGCATGTACGTGTTACTACTGTATGTGATTTATGTACAGGCTGTCTTGCTGTCACGGGGAAATCATTCTCACTTTTGCGGTGGCATCTCGGGTCGGATGTGTCAGCTCCAACCAGTCCGTTGCCAGACCTCTCCGTGACCTCTCCTGGTTTGCTTCTCTTCATCCCCAAATAAGACCACTGCTCCTCCTGGGCGAGAGAAGAGACATCCAGCACCATTCCAGTTGTCCGTAGGCGAGGGGCACGTGGGCTTTGTAGCTGCCACGTGGAAGCCCCAAAATCTCCAAGTTACAGATGCTCACTGGTCATGTGTGTGCGAACAGGTGTGGAGCCACAAATGTGGTCAAAGGATATGTGGGGAAAATGGCTTTAAAAATGGGGATAAAACATCCCTGAAAGAGGAGGGGACACATGCTGGACTGTGAGCAGGGTGCCTGCAGCCTCCTGGGTGTGGATGAAAGCCGGAGGGAGGAGCTGGGGCAGAGGTGGGGTTGGGTGGTGGTGGGTGGGGGAGAAGATCATGGGGAGGAGCTCTGCACTGGGTGGGAAACTCAAAAAGAAAATCTTGATTTTGATACAGAGATCATTAATAGGGGCAAGTTGGTTCCCCCAATGTTCATTACACACCTTACTTTGCTACTTTACTCTCCTAGTTTGCCTGCTAGGGTCACGTGCATGAACTTAATAACCAGGTAGAAGGAGTCTGACAGTGCCAACGTGGTTTTGGGGCAGAAGAGGAGCTGGAGTTAACTATAGGTTGAGTCATGGAGAAAAAGGCCACAAAGGTGTTAAAATGTTGAGCCTGAGTTTTGTCACTAAATGTCATCCTCAATTGACTAGAGCTCTGAAGATGGAAAGGTTTTGGCAGTGCGAAATTACTGAAGGAAGGAAAACACTCAACACGATTAGCTTAACATTTGCTCAAGCCGTAGGGAGTTCAGGACGGGTCAGTGAGTGTTGGCATGAGCAAGCCTCCCAAAATCAGCGTGGGTCGTATCAGCCAAAGGAGGGTTCTCCCAGGTTGGACCTTAGGTCCTCTAAGCAAGGCAGGTTGATTGTCATTGTAGCTGCCTCTGCAGGAAGGCTCTGGCTGACATTGTGGCAACAACACTCAAAAATATGTATTGTTCCCTTCACAGATGAAGCTAGAACAAGAATAATGTCTTGTGTCAACCTGGCCTTTGAAATACAAATGAGTAGGACCAACCTCACTTGTAAATGTCATGGTGTGCTTTGTGTGCTCGCTTCATAATGTGGTTGCTTTTCTTTCCCGGTTAATGCATTTTCAAGCTTTTGCTTCAAGTGATGCTTCAACAAAAGGGAAGGGAGAAGAGCAGAGAGTCACCGTGCAGCGTGTGGAGTCCCGCTGGGCTGTTTCCCCACTGGGGAGCTGCACTGACCCTGGGTCAGCTTGAAGCCCTCGGCACGGGCACCGTGCTCCTGTGAAAGCCCAGCTGATGGTGGAAGTACCTTCCGTTGTCAAATTTGAGTGAATGGAGCAAAAGGGGAACTGTGCAACTCTTTGGCTTGGCAGCCTGGGCTTTTTCTTTATGCTTTCAGTCCTGCTTCGGGTCTTTCTGTGTCCGTCTGTCAGGTAGTGTGTGCTTACTTGCTGAACCCCATTCCTCCTGTCGTAAGGATGAGTTGTTCTGTACTGGACCACCAGTGAGTGGCCGTGCCCGGCCTGCTGGGCGAGCTTGCTGCAACATGCTTGCCAAATCTCCTGTGGGATCAGCTCCTCGCTGCCTTTTACATGATGTAGTTTTGGGGTTTGCACTAACTCATGCAGCTTCTTTGTGGACTTCTTCCCCTCAGGAGGCACATAGAGAGCCAAGACTGGAATAGGATATATTGCTTCCGCAGAGAAGCTGGTTACGGAAACTAATTGTGTTATTTTGGGTTGTACCACGAAGGGCTGGCTGGTTTTGATGATGTTTCTGTTCTGTCTGTGATGAACCTGATGGCGACAGTCAAACAAAAAATAACATTAAAAGTGAATAAAAAACTCAGAATGATATTTCAGATGCCAGAGGATGCTCGTCCTCAAGGCTTAATTGTTTTAAACTAATTTGATGATTAGTTCAAGCCAGCTTTACAGACTCCTGTGTGAGCAATGGACATTTCTGTGGAGTTAATCAGAAAGAACTGCAGTTTCTTTTACCATGAGCAAAAATAGCTCTCAGACCGAGGACAATGTGTAACAGCAATGACTGTATCTGTTGACTTAGCCAGAAATACGCAGCTATTTAAAAAAAAAAAAAAAAAAAAAAAAAGAAAAAAGAATAATCATGTGGAAATATCTCACAGGCCTCTGAATCTGTGCTGAAAATTGCTCTGGAGCTTTACTTGGAGCTGGTGAATAAAGTTGTTGAGAGGACTAGGGAGTCCTCTCACTGCTGCAGTCCTGCTCCTGCAGCAGTGCAGGAGATGCTCCCTGGGTTCAGGTGGACTGGAGAAATGCTCGTCCTCCTCATCTCTAGGTGTGTCCATCTCCAAGGGCTGGGCTGCTGAGCATCCCGGGCTGCATTTAACCCCGTGTCTTTTTGCTTCAGTCTGAGAGAGGAGGGAAAGAGCCTGTGGGCAAAAAGGAGAGTCCTGGACCAATTTTTTGGCTGATGAGTTTTGCCAGAGCGGAGTTGTTTTGTGAGTGTGGTAGAGCCTAGAGAAGGCTCATCCATCCCAGCTTGGATGCTGCAGGGTTGCAGCTCAGACACACCTGGCCAGCGCTGCACAGAGGGTAGATGAAGCGACTTGGCTGGCACAGAGGTGCTCGGGTGCCCCAAGGAAGGGCTTCCCAGCATATCTCATCAAACCTTCATTATCCAGCATGTGAAGTCTGGGGGATGGACAGTGCTTTCCCCAAATCCATGCCCATCTGATGACATGTGAGGGCTGGGAGCTGGGATGCGCATCCCCTTCTCTGCTGTGCTCAAGGGGAGCACCGTGTCCATCCTTCATCCCAACCGGGGATGCTTCTCCAGAGGATGCATGGCTAATCCAAACCACGTGGGTTTGGCAGGATATTGGGGTACTGTATGGTGTGGAGGGGGCAGCCACCATAGGCATCCCCTCTGGCTGGTTTATGTGCTAACTTGCAGTGAATTTTTCCCCCCTCCTTCTGTTTCAGCATTTTAGTTAAAAAAAACATAAACATCTTGGTGGTGTGTAACAGGCTGCTGGGGCTGTTGCTCATCCCAGGATGCTCATCCATAGAGAATACAGTAGCTGATGCTCCAGCCCTGTGCCTGGTGCCTCCCCGAACATGGCAGTGATTTAAAAAAATGTGGTAGGAGCCTTTCGAGACAGAAATGGGTTTCACCTTCCCCAGATGAGCTCAATTTTTTTTTTTTACAACACTCCACTTACACGGGTTGATGTCTTTCCAGGAGCCTGGAGTCGGAATAGAGACCCATGGCCGGAGCATCCCTCGGAGCTCCCCAGACGAAGCGCCGAGCCTGCTGCTGCCAGGGTGGGAGCCTGCTGGGCGGTTTGCCCATAAACTGCTGGTATTTAGTGTGGTAAAACAGGGGTTTATAAAAAGGTTTAGTGATGGCAGGGCTGTGCCAGTTTGGTTGGTCATGTTGATAAAATAAATAGTGTCATTATTTGAAGGAAGGTGCTGAAATATTCCCCGTAGCCCCTTGCAAACAGCTGATGCGATCGGTGAAGGTTTACTGTCCTCTCTCTCCATTTCTCTTTCTGTTTCCTTTCCGTCTCTGTTGATAATTTCAAGTCTTTCTGCTTTGTCTTTCTTTAACTTCTCGTTCACTTAAAAACCTCCAAGGCGTGCTGTTAACTTTATTGACTTGAAATGCCGTTGCCTTCGCTGTGTTGAGCGCCGCGTGGCGGTTCCATCCTTGCTGTTATCTCCGGTTCCCCTGTGTCTTCCCACAGGCTGCTTTTGACTCCAAAGATATATTTGTTGAAGAAAAAGGAAGATTTCCACAAAAATGCCCATCGCACCTCTGACGCTTTGAAGCGTGACTCCTGTTGAGCCTCTATCCTCTTTTACCTTAGCAGTTAAGAGCTGATTAAAGGATCCTGATTTCAGCTGTTTTTATTGCACACGTGTGACTTTGTATGCACCCTACTTTTGCAGCTGGGTGTCCAGCAGGCTGGTGATGGTTGTGGGCACTTTGGGGCATGCACATGAGCCTGTGGCATTGCTGCGTGTTGGGGGGGATCAGCAATAGTGGCTGGGGGGGTCTTGTCGCTCTTACACCTTTTGTAGGATTCTGCCATCCTCACTCTATTTTCTGATGGTTTGGAAACTTAATTGCTTTTTATTTTACTGTTTGGTTTTCTGCAGGTCTCTTGTTCTGCAGTGCTTCCTTCTGTGTTTGAAGCATCCTCTGCGTACCCATAATATCTTAGAGTGCAGCCAAAATATAGAGGACCACCATAATTTGCCTAATAGAATGAGAGATCTGGTGATCTTTTCCCACAGAAATCTTCCAGAGTCTGCGATGTCTGAATTCGCGTGGTCCATGGAACAAAAATCTTCAGGGAACAGGAGCTGCACGTGGGACACAGTAGGGACATGCTGGGCCACAAGGCCCTGTGTGCTGCAGGTTGGTGTCCCCAGCTTTGCTTCCCAGGCAGTGCTGGTGCTCTCCCACCGGTGACTCATCCTCCTTCTGCCACCCAGGGCCACTGACGTCCCGTGGGCTTGCCGTTGGCCTCCAGCCCCTCTGTCCTTCCCCTTAATTCTGTCTCCTTGCCTGCACGGCCATGGCACAGAGCTATGTGCCAGCCCCTGCCCTGACTCAGCCCTGCTCAGACATCCCTACTCCCTCGCCCCGGGGCTGCCAATTTCTGGGTGCTCCTTCAAGGCCATTTCTGGTGGCTGGTGAAGTCTTTTCCACCAAATTCATCCTTTCCCTCGCTCACTCTCACCACCCCGCCAGAAGAGTAGGGAGAAGAGGGAGNCCAACACAAGTTGCTCTTAGCACTCAATGATCAGTTAGTTGCCCAGCCCGTCTTGAGCACTGATTGCAGAATCCTGCCCCCCAGCCAACCCCCATTTATATACGGAACATGACAGCTATGGTATGGAATATTCCTTTGGCCAACTTGTCCTGTCTATGGTCCCTGTCAGCTTCTGTGGTAGGCTAAAAAAGTGCTTGACTAGTATAAACATCTCTTAGCAACAACTAAAACAACATGTGTTATCAACATTCTTCTCATACTAAATCCAAAACACAGCAGCTACTAGAACGAAAATTAACTCTGTCCCATCTGAAACCAGGACTAAAAGTCACCTTAATGAAATTATATGTATTATAAAAAAATAAGACCATCTGTTGGCTCGTGGAGCTGGGTCGTGGCCGTGCTGCTCACGGGAGGCAAAGCATGGCCCGGAGGGCAACATCCCTAATTTGGATCAACACAGCGGCAGCGTTGGAGCCACACCTCAATTCTGTCAGAGCCCTTCCTGGCAAACCACTTCAAAAAGAGTGTTTTGGTGTGGTTTAATGAACAGTAGAGAAAGCCCAGCGTGGGGCACGCACAGGTTGCAAGGCAGGAGTTGCCTGCTGGAGGCTTCACACTCCTGTACTTCGGTGGTATCTGATGGGCACCAGGGGCGAGAGCAACTTTCCTGGCTGCTCACCTGCTTTTCTTTCCCACTTGCATGTTTTGTGCACTTTTCAAAGCTTTGTGTGCATGTTCTGTTTCTCTTCTCCTGGCCTGAGCAGTCGTCTTCTCTTTTTTGTTAGCTGGTTTCTTCACACAGAGGTAGGGAGCGGCAAAATATTTTTTCAGAGATAATAAATGTGTTTGTCTGGTCAGGGAATCTGGGGATGGGTGATAACTGAGAATAGTTTTCGCTGTTTGTTTGAAGCAGCTTGGAATTCTTAAGGAAAATCAGAGGGATTTCACTAAGGATGAGACACTTGCAAGTGTCCTGCCAACCAGGCTGAGAAACCTCAAGCAAAACCAAAACAGAACTCAGCACTGTTCTCTTCAGCTGCCAAATTTGCCTCTGATTTGGGGTTTTAATTATAGGCAGTTCCCCAAAACCAAAACGGGACTTTGGTATATTGTCATCCACCTCTCCCATCTGCTGCTCATTGGCCATGTGATGGGCTGTTTTGGGAGATGCTGGGCTGTCACTATTCCTGCCTCCAAAGGGGATGATACCGCTGACTTCTCCAGCCCTCCTCAGCCCTTGTGCTGGCACCGATCCATCTAGAGCTCGCTCTGCTGTTAGAAATTGAGCTTGTGTCCATGCTGGGTGAGCTTTCTGCTGGTCGGTGAGCTTCATCAGCTTCTGGAGAGGTTTGGTGAGCACCAGGGCCAACCATGGCTCTGGGGAAGTGGGGAAGGGGTACCTGGTTTTTAGCAGTGATGAGGTGTTAGACTTGTGCCACATCATGGAGCTGGATGGTGAGTTTCATCCCAGTCCACCTCACCCTTTGAGGTTGCATCCACATGATTTATAAGACAAAAAAGTTTTGTGTTTTTTTGTTTTTTGTTATCTCCAAAAAGGTCAACTGCTTCAAGAGACCTGAAAGCACTGAGGTGTAGAAGGCCGTTGATTTTTTTCCCCTCTAAACTAACTTGAAACTAATCCAAGCCCTCCATAGATAAACGCAGCCTAGGGTATAATTTTATTTCAACAGTAGGGAAAGGTGTAGTTCACCATCGGCTCCTTTTATTTCAGTATATGGTTGTCTGGTCACCCACATACGTCTAGAAATACGCTTTTGTCTTATGTGTTTACAGAGGCATTCAAGCTAAACGTGATTGAGCCTGGTGGCTGCTTGGATGATTCCTCGGGCACTTCCAGGTGCCATCTGTACACAAGGACATCAGCAATGCAGCAGACAGCTATTTTCCCACCTTTAACGGACATGTGTTATTGGAGGTGCCTTTTCATGATCACTCAGGATCTTAAAGTCTTTCTTTGTACATTCACATTTATCTTTGTATTGAATAAATTTCAATTCGCATTCCTCCCTGTGAACGCTTTCCTTTTTGCTGAATAAACTGTTCCTCACAAACCATAGCAAGGAGGTCACTGCTGTTGTGGGGGGTTTGTTTGGTTGGGTTGGGTTTTTAACAGCCAAGGGTGGATTTTCCGTCATTATGCACCTTCTAACTGGTTTTCCAAACCTTTCTCACCTTGTAGGTTCCTAAATACTTTTTTTAAAATGGAGATGTGGAATCCTTTGAAGAAAATTTAAGTCATAGAATCATAGAATTGCTGAGGTTGGAAGAGACCTTTAAAATCATCAAGTCCAACCATTAACCTACCCTGACAAAAGCCACTTCTAAACCATGTCCCTAAGTACCCCATCTACCCTTTTTTTAAACACCTCCAGGGATGGTGAATCCACCACCTCCCTGGGCAGCCTGTTCCAATGTTTAATAACCCTTTCAGTGAAAAAATGTTTCCTAATATCCAATCTAAACCTCCCCTGACATAACTTGAACCCATTTCCTCTCGTCCTATCACCTGTCACCAAGGAGAAGAAGTCAGCCCCCATCTCTGTACAACCTCCTTTCAGGTAGTTGTAGAGGGTGATAAGGTCTTATCCCCTCAGCCTCCTTTTCTCCAGGCTGAACAGCCCCAGCTCCCTCAGTTGTTCCTCATAAGGTTTGTCCTCCAGACCCCTCACCAGCTTTGTAGCCCT
>VXBH01004055.1:0-38429 GCA_013400035.1 Rynchops niger
AGCACAACCAGGTCGCCGTGCCCAGAGACGCCCGGCCTGAGGATGCAGCATGGGTGCTGCGGCCCGGCTCCAGAGCCCTGACAGGCATCCCAATGGCCTGGTTTCTGAACAACTCTATTTTATTCAGGAATGCAAAATATTTCACTTCACGTCAAGTTTTTTTTTAACAGACTTTTCATTCTGTGGTGACTCTCTGTTTCTACGTTGGGTTTTTTTTTTTAGTTCAGGATAAAAGCAGATACCAGAATCTCCAAATTCCTCCTGTTATTAAATTTCCATTTTACATTCAGCCTGAGCCATTTCCAGGCTCTTTTCTTTGCAGAAACAAGCTCTGACTTTGTGTGTCCTGGTATGACAGTGTGTGGAATGAATGCATGTGTCATGGATCAGCAATGAATCCATTGCTGTCTCTCCCGGTCTTCATGGAAAAAATGTTCTAGCAGAGGATCATCATCCTCTGGACTGGAAAATAGTTCTGCCGAGTGGACATGGCATCGGGGCAAGAATCTGTTCCTAGGGGTCGGGAGTGAAGTCTGAAGTGCTAAATCTCCACTGGCTCTGCCAGTCCCAGACCCGCAGGGTTTGTAGAAGAATGCCATAGTCAATCCTAGAATATAATTATCAGGTGCTCCGGCAAAAACTCTTCTGTCGGAACAAAACATACACATTGAACTTCCACTATGGCTTTTTACTTTGGTCAGAGTGTTAAGCTGTCGCTTTGGGTTAACGGGTGTTCGTCGTATTTTACTTTGAGGCTCTTTGCATTTCTTGTCTGCTTATAGGAACTGTGCTAAGATTTATGGGGTCAGGACTTCAAGGATACTGCAGCTGTAACGGTGGAGAGGTTAATGCCGGTCCATTTGCTCTTCAAAGGCACAGCTGGCATGGAGACCTGCACAGTTGGCACCTGAAGCCCCATTCTTAATGGTGATTTAACTTGCATTTGTAGGCAAGTGAAAAATGATAGAAAGTAATCTTGCACTCCAGGAGTTTG
Organism: Rynchops niger; assembly: GCA_013400035.1. NCBI lineage: Eukaryota > Metazoa > Chordata > Aves > Charadriiformes > Laridae > Rynchops > Rynchops niger. The sequence goes on from VXBH01004055.1 coordinate 995, forward strand.
TCAGAGATAAAAGAATGTAGGTCATTTTCTGCTAGACTGCTCAGGAGAGAAGGGATTTACTTTCTTGCCTGTCGAAGAAGAGGGATGGAGAGATCCTGTCCTGAAGACCAGCTTTTCTTCAAGTGCACGGCTCAGGCGTTCTACAGACAAGACTGCAGTCGCGGAGCTTTGGGTGCTGAGGAAAGGATGCTAGGAAAACACAGCTGAAAAGTAGGAAAGTTTGATGGCAGGAGTTAAAATACCGACCGCGGGTGTACTACAGCTCTTGCTGAGTCCCCTTTTTTGTTGATCCAACCTCTGGGTCACCCTTGTCTCAAGCTTAGTGGTCAGAGCGATGGCCAGATCAGTGTTGTCTCACAGTCCAGCCCATCTCCAACCTCCCAAACCATTCTCACTTAAGATCTTATGGGTTTTTTTGTTTGGTTTTTTTTTTTTTTTTTTTCCTTCTAGTTACAGAGCTAAAGAGAAAATAACATTTCTCCTCAAAGTATCTTTCTCACTCCACTTCAGAGCCTTTGCTTGACCTTCTGGGGTCGCTTCCACTTCTGTCCTTCCTGTGGTGTCTTCCTTTTTTGGGTTTGGTCACCTTCTCTTCTGGGAACTCTGCATTTAATGACTCAGATCTTCTTCCAGGTTTTCCTTTTCAGGCCCTTTTGCTTGGGTGTAGTCCAAGATAAACCTGGAAAAGCCTGGTAACTCGCTCAGCTCCTTCAGTACCAAGAGCTGCCATGTGGGACATGTGCTTGTTGTGATTAACTCTTTAAAATCACGTAGCAAAGAGCGTGATGGCAAAGAATGAACAGCTACAGAGCTCCAAAAAGTGGCACTTCCTCTGGGATATGCCTGGGATGGCGAGGTCTGGGTTAAGTATGGGCAAAATGATCCCAGGACAGTTACAGCGTTGAAGAAGCTGTTAAATAGGACAAAATCAGTGCTCTTTTTTTTTTTTTTTTTTTTTTTTNCCTGAATAGCCTTTTTTTCAAATGAAGTTGCTTTTGAGGAGAAAGGATGACTCTGAGATGACACTGGGTTGGGATTTGCTTGGTTCTTATCTTCCTCTGTCTTATTTACAATGTAGAGATGCAAATATTTCCTTTGCCTCCCTCCGTGTCTGCCTTGTCTGTTCCGATGTCGAGGTGGTCTGCTTGCCCACACAGCAGCACCCAGTGTATTACAAATTCAGTCTCAGCTGAGGCCTCTGAGTGTGACTATCTAAAATAAATAAGAGAGATTAATATGATGAGACCAGATATGGTGTTCCCTGAAGGAAATCTTGTGGATGTTTTGGAGAGGCCGCTACAGAAATGAGGCCATTGCTGCCGCATTGGTTCTCGTTCTGTGTCCTGTTTTGAGGCTCCCCGCACCCAAACTCCTCCTCCTTAAACTCTTCTCTCCCTGGATTTTGCAGGACGCCTACTCTGAAATCGCCTACCTTTTTGCTGAGTTTTTCCGAGACCTTGACATCGTCCCATCTGACATCATCGCAGGCCTGGTTCTTCTGCGCCAACGGCAGCGGGCGAAGCGCAACGCTGTGCTGGATGAGGTGGGTGGCGGGGGGACATGGCCGTGCACGGGGGCGGTGGGCATCTCAGTTGGCCTCTGTCTTACCTGCTGCTCTCGTGACTTGGTGCGTGACGGCCACGTGACTTTGCCCACCTTGTTTCTGTCGTGCGATGGGCTACTGCCAATTACTGAGCTGTAAAATAAAAATACCGACTTCTTTAGGAGCTTTTTCTGAGGCCCCCAAAGGGCCCAACTGACACCAAATCAAGCTTGTGGAACCTGTCGTCTCTTCTAGGCAGGGGATAGATTTAGCTCTTGACCCCAAATGGGCAACTGCCTTGAAGGCGGTGGTAGGTACTTGAAAGCGAATGGGAAGGTTATTTCCCCTATACAGTGATGTGGAAAAAACTCCAGCATCTGGGTGAAGCTGCAGGAGGAACTTTAGGGGAAAATTCCTAAATTCCCAAGCCATTACTGGTATTGAGGTTAGCAGGTTGTCAACCCAGTAGAAAATTGTTCGGGTGGGGTTTTTTTTCCCCAGAGGGTGGGGTTCAAACAGCAGTGATCACATCAGGCAGAAGTAGGAACATCAGAATTGGAACCAGTTGAAGAGACTGGTTGGGGTACTTGAAAGTATCTTGTCCCAGGTTACGTAGAGCTTTCTGTTTCTCAGGCGTAGATTTTGTCTCGGTGTCACAGAGAAGAATTTTTATGTCTGTTTTTGACTTACAGGCAAACAATGACATTTTAGCTTTTCTGTCTGGGATGCCAGTGACAAGGAATACGAAGTATCTGGATCTGAAAAATGCGGTAGGTCTCCAGACTGTGTTCTTGCAAACTCCCCAGGCTTCCCCGTGTAGCGCATTTTCTTTTTCTCAGTGGCTTCTCTTATTTCTCTCTGGAATGATCAAAGAAATTAAAGATTAGTACAACAGAATATAATAGCACCACTTGCTCTCTGGAGACATTCTGTCTCCAGGTCACTGTTAAAGCGTTATCTGTCTCTGTCCTCCACTTTGCGGGAAGAGGGAGCATTTCCACTCGGATGGGGGAAGGCGGTGGGAGGTCTCTCCAAAGCCAGAGGTACGAGTTGAGCGCTGCATCCAGGGGTGTCCTGCAGAGCTCCGTATGGAAGTACCACCAGCAGAGCGAGACGGAGCCTTCCTCCCTGGGGCTGATTGTCAGCACTTCTCAGGATGGAAATGGCTGCGGTCTGTTCTGTGGGGATTAAGCTTGGCTTTTCTTCTTCTATTCACACCCCCCACCCCCCCCTTGATTAGATGATATTGCTGCAAGAGAGGCAAGACTGACCCAATCCCAGCATCTCTGCTCAAGTGGTTCTGTGATTAACCTGCTTGCGGCTGTGGTGTGTTTAATTCTAACGTCCTGCTCGTGCTCGGCCTGTCTCTCCTTCTGAATAGGGGTGTGTGGGGACAGATGTCAGCAGAGCTTGTAGAGGACAGCACTGAGGCATGTGGCCCCAGACTGGCTTTGATGGTCCTCTCTGGGCATCGTCCTTATGGCCTGTGACTGTGTGAAAGCACTATATTTAGAGAGCTCATCTTCTTGGGACTTAAACTAGTTTATCTTCTCCCCAGCTAGGGTAGGATGGGGCAGAACCCACAGAGGATGGCCTTTCTTTGCAGCAGGGTGTTCGATACACAGAGGAGAAGTTCTCTAGCACTAACTTGTGGTTTTGTTAAACAGCTAGTGGCGCCCCTCCACTCAGGAAAATAGGCAGAGCTGGTTTTGGGAGGGGGAGGATCTTTCCCGGCATAACCAGCTTGCTCTCCTGCAGTCACCTGGAAACGCTGACAGTGCTGTTCTGGTGGTGCTGAGAGAGAAGGCTGATGCTCAGAAGGAAGGGTACACGTGTTTAACTGTGATGGAAAAAGGGAAACAGGAGAAAAAAACTCAGTATCTAAGAGAGTATAAGGTCTTTAGTGAGTCTCTTGTCTCTTTCAGCAAGAGATGCAGCGGTACAAAGAGGTGTGTTACTACATGCTGTTTGCCCTGGCTGCCTATGGCTGGCCCATATACCTGATGAGGAAGCCCACATGTGGACTCTGTCGCCTGGCCAGATCCTGCTCGTGAGTGGCCATCCTGTCTCTCACTCCGCCTTCTCTTCTTCCCTTTTCCCTTCTGTTTCTCCCAGAATTAGAATTCTCCTTTCTTTCATCAGTTTGCTTTCTTCATCACCCCTTTATTATTTCTTCCTCCTCTTCTGCTTTTTTTCCTCTTCTCCCTTCTCATACGTTTTCTTTCCATCAGTAACTCTGTGCCTTCATAATCTAACGCCTTTCTCCTCAATCTCTTCCTTACAGTCGCTTATCTGCTTATCTTGTTTAGTAAACCAGGCTGTCCTATGCTCTGTCCTCTCTGGTGCGTTAAGGATCATGCCGGCCCTGTGCCGTTTGAACAGCCAGCAGAAAGAACTCATCTGGCGCAAGACTGCTTTCCCACCGAGTCGAAATAGCCATCTTGGAGCTCAGAAATCAGATTTATCAGCAAGCCCAGATATGCAGGGAGCTGACATTTGGGTCTTTATTAAAGCATTGACAAGACTCGGCCAGAGTTTGTGCTGTGTTCTGACTAATTGTTTTTCTGCCGTGCTGTATAGTGCTCACCTCATGGTAGCAATGCTGTAGTTCAGTTCAGGATCGCATTGTTTAAAATGTTTGCTTTCGGCTGCTGTAATTCTGCCATCAGACTCTCCTTGGGGTTGAGCTTTTTGCACTTACACAGGCAGCGTCTGTGCTGAACGTTATTAGGAAGAATATACTTCCTTTTGAGTACTTTTGTGAAGGGTCTCATACGGGAAAGAAGGAAAAAAAAAAAATCTGTCCTTCTGTTTTTGTTCTGGAATTGATTCTAGACCTGTTTTTCTTTTTTTGTTATAAATAGACCTAGCTCTCAGTAAATGCTAGCTGCTTTGTGTGTTGAAGCGGTGTAGGACTGTGCTACCAAGCGTAGTATCCCTTGAGGAGACATCCCAGCCCCACCAAGCAGATTCTGTGCGGACTGGTTGCGCTGTAGCTCTCCCTGGCGCTCACAAGGAAAACTACAGCTGATCCCAGCGCCCCTTTTTGATGCCGAAGGGGTAGTTGTGTCCTGTTTTTTGCAAGAGGGAAGGAAATCGCTGCTGTTAATGAGGCCAGCGTGGCATGCAGGGTCTGTCTTTCCCTTATCTCCAGGCATTCCGCTCTAAAGCCAGTCTCTCCCACCTTCCTCTTGTTCTCAAAGCTTTTTTTTTCTTTTTTTTTCCTCTTCTGCAGATGTTGTTGTCTCTGTCCTTCACGTCCCCGCTATGCGCCTAGTGTCACCATTGAAGAGGATAATTGCTGTGGCTGCAATGCCATCGCCATCCGGCGCCACTTCTTGGATGAGAATATGACCTCAGTGGACATTGTTTACACATCTTGCCACGACGCAGTAAGGAGAATCTGCCACCCCCTTCATATTTGGGGCATGCTCCTAAGGCCCTTCCTAATGGGATTTACGTGCATCCAGGTGTAGTGGTACAAAGAAGGAAACTTAAGCCTTTTTTTTTTTTTTTCTGACCCTAGAGCTTCCCATCCTATCTCTCCATCAAGAAATTCTGCCACTTGGACAGAAATATTTGCTACTGCCAAAAATCAGATCATTCAGAGGAGTTCTTAGCCATAAGGCGTAACCTGTCGCGCTGCTCTGCCTCCTTTGCCCTGAGCAGGAGAATAAGTAAACAGGAATGTCTCCCTTGATTGTTACAGTAGTGGATCTTTTCCAGGTTTATGAAACTCCTTTCTATGTGGCTGTGGACCATGATAAGAAGAAGGTGGTCATTAGTATCCGAGGAACTCTGTCTCCAAAAGTAAGTGCACTGTGCAGTGGCCTCATGCCCTTGGCCACGCTGGCAAACTTTCAGGAGAGCCTGAGGCCTTCCTGACTCGTGCTTGGTGTTTGACTTACCTGAAACACGGTGATTTCTCTCCTTCCAGGACGCCCTGACTGACCTTACTGGGGATGCGGAGCGCCTTCCGGTTGAGGGTCACCATGGAACGTGGCTGGGACACAAGGTGTGTAAACAGAATAGAAAACAAACCCAAAACAACAAAAAAAAAAAAACCCCACCCGCTTCTTTTTCTAGTATTTTGACTTTTTAATTATAGACCGAAAAAAAAAGTGGTCTCAATTGCTTGAGGTGCTTTTAAGAAGGATGTTACAGAATTGCAGTGAAATGGCTTTGAGATGTTAAAATAAAATCCTCAGCTGTAACAGCTAAAATCACTATGTCTGTAATTAAAAAACCCCATCTAATTAGCAAAAATGAAACTATAGAGGGCATCTGCGGAGGCCTAGAACAAAATTATTGGCGTCCTTCAAATTACTTTTTCTTCCAATGACCTTTTCAGAATTCGCAATCAAGCTCTGAGAATGCGTTTAAAATTCACTTGCAAGGGAGCAGGCATCGAACCTCAGAAACGGATCCTGGCAGGGCTTGCGTCTGTGTAATTAGACTGATGCGATGTGTCTGTGTTAGTGATCAGGACTGAGCTGGCTAAATCAATTTATTATACAGCTGACCTTTGCCCTGGTCCAGCGAAGTAATGATACACACGCTGAGTTTTAAGATTATCAGGAATTTGGCAGCCTCTCAGGCCGTGGTGCCAGATTGGGAAAATACAACCTGGTGGTTGCGTGTGTCGGAAGGACTGTAGCGGCTGCTGGAAACGCTGCTGCTCAGGGAGATGAGATGCTGCTGCTTTTTTCCTCGCAGAATCCCAGACTGGCAGGGGTGGGAAGGACCCTCTGGAGATCATCCCATCCAACCCCCTGCCAGAGCAGGGTCACCCAGAGCAGGGGGCACAGGAACGCGTCCAGGCGGGTTTGGGATGTCTCCAGAGACGGAGACTCCCCCAAAGCTCTGGGCAGCCTGTGCCAGGGCTCTGCCACCCTCACAGCAAAGAAGTTCCTCCTCGTGTTGAGATGGAACTTCCCATGGTCAAGTTTGTGCCCGTTACCCCTTGTCCTGTCCCCGGGCACCACTGAGAAGAGCCTGGCCCCATCCTCCTGACACCCCCCCTTTCAGTATTTACAAGCCTTGATAAGGTCCCCCCTCAGCCGTCTTTTGTCCAGACTGAAGAGACCCAAGTCCCTCAGCCTTTCTCCATCAGAGAGATGTTCCCGTCCCCTCAGCATCTTGGTAGCCCTTTGCTGTCCCCTCCCCAGCAGTTCCCTGTCCCTCTTGACCCAGGGAGCCCAGAGCTGGACACAGCGTTCCGGGTCCCTTTATGTTGAGGACGTTGAGCTCATAACTCCTTGGGAGCCATGAGCTGGGAGCTCCTGCTCCATTCCTGACGTCCTACCTGAAGGCCAAACTTCTTCTCTGTACTTTGATGCTCCGCTTTAGGAAGTAGAGCGGTAGGAGCTGATAGCATTTGTCTTAGCTGGATATGGGTCTGATAAAGAAGCGGTGACCTAAAAAAAGCATTGTTTGGGTGCGCTGTGGTCTCCAAGTCTCCCAGAGTGGGTCTTTTTGAAAACAACACTGTCTACCTGCTATTTGGCTCATGGCTATTTCCTTTGTTTCCCCCCAGATAAGAAAATTAACCTGGTGATTACATAGGACAAGTTACAGAAACATAGATAAATGGGGTAGTCGTTTGTCACGTCACTGATATTTAGCTATGCGAATCTTTGCTATTTGTTTAGCGCTTCTGAAGCATTCTGTCTGCTGTCAAGGACTGGGTTTGTACTAATTCATTTAGCTGCAAATGGCTTTGCACGATCAGTGTGATCAACAGTTCGTACAAAAAAGAAAGGGGAAAGGGAACGAAAGGGAAGCAAAGGGAATTTGTTCTATTTTTTAATGTGCAGAAAAGCGAGTAATAGATCCCTGCAGAAGCTGGCTTTTTCTTTTGATCTCTCCGTGAAAATATTCATACGCCAGTGACTTATACGAAACATTATCAGATCGTTCCCTTTGTTCTATATTGAATTTTTATTTGGCCTTTGTGTTATTTCTTTTTTGATTGTTACTAGCACAGAAATATAGCTTTATCTTAAATTATTATCGATATTAATCTTCAGACAATAATGTACCGTTGATTCCTGAGGGAAACTAATGGAGATAATAGAATTTTAAAACGTCTGTCTTAATGCATTTTTAACGTCCAGAAGTCAACTTTAACACAAAAATACATGAAGTATCTTGCTAACGCTTACATTTCGTTTGGAGAGAAGTACTTGGGCCGTTCAGGAGCTTCCAGGAAGTTGTTTGATTTGTGTTGTTTTTCTTGCTGATTGCGTCCCCGCGCGCCCAGCAGGTTGGCGTGGCCTCTTATCTCCACCTGTGCTTCGCGCCGTGTGGATCAAACGTCCTACAAATTAAAACTCTTGATGTTTACATGAGCTTTCTTATCGCTCCGCCCGTACCACAGCCGAAAGCCTTTGATTGCTTGGGTCGCTGTGAATGCCACAGCGCAAGTATATAGGAGGTCTCTGAGCTATTTTGGATCAAAAAATATAGCCGTAACTAAGGTTTATGGGTTAGCATGCCAAAAAAAAAAGGGGGGAGGGGAAGGGGGGAAATTTTGACGATCCGTGGGGGAAATTAACTGCAAAAAAGAATCCAGCTTCACTATTTTTGAAATAAAATGCACCGATTTTTATAGCGCAGCTAATTTAAAAACAATCCGGAGTCAAGGGCGTGAGGCCACGCTTACTTCTGGTGAAACTGTACAGAAAAAACTACTAAAATGATGGTGTTGGGGAGGTTTTTTTCGTCGTGTTGAGCCAGCGTTGGGGGATGAGGAGCAGTAGCTGCTAGAAGGCAGGCCTGAAAGCTCAGCTCTCACCACTTTTGACAGGGCATTCGGTAACAGCAATAACTTTCAAGCCTGTTTTTCTCCCGAATAGGCGCCTTCTGGGTTTTTTACACGCCCAATTCAACCATCGCAGAGCAGTTTTGTGCTTTCGAACTGCAAAGCCCTACAAAATATTTCCATTTTACTTTTCCTAGGTCCCCAGTCGGTTTGGTTATTTGCCTGTGAAGCTGGAAAATTAAGCCCGGATAGTTTCATTCCTTTGAAACTTCTGAAAGGGTGTCTGCTTTAACAGAACGTCTAAATGTAGCTCTGCAGTGATAAAAATCTCGTTCCATAATATTAAAATCACTGTCTATATTAGAATATACTGTAATTATCAAAAATATAACTATAAGGCTGACTAACAGCCCATTAGTAATACCACCATGGATTTAGGTCACGCTCTTCAAAAATAGAACCCGAAATTCACGTTAGAAATTTTATATAAAGCAGTCTGCCATTCGCTTCTCATTAGAGTTGGAAGTGGAGACTCTTTGGAACGCGGCATTGAAGCTGGGTACTGCTGGGAGAGCTGAACGCCGGCACGAAATACCCTGGCGCCTGCTTTTTGATAATGACGCTGGCGTTACAGATGTCCCATTTCCAGCCTCGGCAGAGTCACCTGCGTTGCGCTCTTTCTCTTCAGTAGTCAGATTGGGGTTGGTGGGGTGTTTGATACCGAGGGCTTTGGAGAAAAAAAAAAAAAAAAATAAAAGGAGGGGAAAAAAAAAAAAAAATCCACATTTCTTTGCTTTTTGAGAGGAGCCGCGAATTCTTTTATATCTCCGAGATTAAACGGTGCTCAGTAACGTTGGCTTTGTACGTCTGCTGTTGTCAGGTAGGGGTGTAACGGAGAATGGGAGAGGAGATGGTCTTCCCTGGTTTTTGGCCACCCCCAGGCAGTGTGAATTGTTTGAGGTCTGTAATCACCAAATTAGAAGTAGCTGATTTCTGTTTACCCAGGTTCACCCTGGACTCTGCATCACTGGTTTTCAGCCTTTGTAGGCTGAAAACTGTAGTTTGGGCTCTTTTACTGCTGAATTAAACTGTAGTAAAGGCGTAACCAAGAATTTAGGCAACAGACCAAATTCTAGTTGCTTGTTTATAACACATCAACTGCATTTATAATTATTACACAGAGGGAGAAACACTCTTCGGATGCAGCCATCAGCAGAGGATAAGTGTTTAGAACCAGACTGTCAGCTTGTTTGCCATCTTTCAGCAGTTCTTAGCTTCTAGTGAATAAAAACCTTTAATAATTTGGGATTCATTTCCTTTGACAGCTGAAGCCCCTTAATAGTTGCTGCCTTTTCCAGTCTGCAGTGACTCTGCTGCCACTTTTTCCCCTCCAGTAGTGTCTCAGTGTTTGTATTATTTTCCCTGTGATGAACTTGTTAGGTTAGTTCATGCTTTTAATTCACAGATTTAAATGGAAGAGTACGGTTTTGCAGTTAAGGCAGTTACACGCAGACAATCAAAGTTTGTTTCTCCGTTCTACTGCAGGTCCCGGGGTCTGCTGAACTACCAGATGCACAACCTTATGTTTAAGAAGTGGGTTTTGTGGCTTGTTTTTTTTTCCTCTCTAGACTTTGCACCGCCAGCCAAGGAATAGGGCCTTTGAGTATTTTCTTAATTTAAGAACTGTCATTACTTCTAACCAGTTTGTGGCTCTGGTAATCAGCGAGCCGAGACATCTGCCTAATGAAGTCAATTCCTTAATGTGGAGTGGAGTCAGTATTCTTCCTCCCAGCCTGACGCATGCTGGGTGGCACTCCAGAGCTTATGCAGCGTTCAGGGCAGTATCGTGTCTGCTAAATGTTTAGATCTGGGCCGATACGCAACCCTTTACATCCTGTTCTGTCTTCATGTTTCCCTCAGGGAATGGTGCTATCTGCTGAGTACATCAAGAAGAAACTGGAGCAAGAAATGGTGCTTTCTCAAGCTTTTGGACGAGACTTAGTGAGTATTCGTTTTCTTCTGTCTGTCCTTACAGGCTATACGGGAGACGAGATTCCCCTAAAACACTCTCCCTGAACCTGTTGTACTAATGGCTCAAATCTTTCTTCAGTTCTATCCCTCTGGGTTGCCAGACAGGCAACAAGTTACTCATTCCCCTAAGGCTTTTGGATTTTGAAACCACCGATATTACACAGCTCCTGATTCCTTTGCTTTTTTTCAGGCAAAGCTAAGGCAGGAAGTCCCATTTGGTGGCAATGCAGGACAGGGAACATTAAAAACAAATCAACAGGAACGAAAAATCCCATCTCTGTGGAGATTCTCTTTGGAGACAGCAATGGGATGCCGTGCTGTCTGTCTGCGTGTGCACATTTCTCGTGATAGAGAGCTATCGGAGAGCCCAAGAGAGGTGTTAGGAAGCGGCTTACCTTAGTTGATGTGTCAGTAATAGCGCAGTCTATGTTCCCATTGGGAAGGGAACTTCTGAACTGCCTGATCCCCTGCTTGGCAGACAGCTGGCCTTGTCTCATGCCCAAAGAGCGCCTCGGCCTGAGCGCTGCCCATGGGGAAATAAGCAATAGCTCAAGGGAGAAAGAATAGAGGGATAAAAGCCTCAACGGCTCCCTGAAACTCTCGTGTCGTAGCAGTCAACACTCAAGCATCTGCCTTGTGATGTTTGGTAGGTAGAGGGAGAGATACCCAGGCATCTGATTTCTTTATACAGTACTTTATTCCTCTCTACCCAGAAAAGAGCAAATTGCTCTTGCGTAAGTGAGCTGTTACTCATGAGGACTTTTTCCTGATGTCCTGTAGAGCTCAGTTGCTACCTGACTGGTCAGGATATGGTGACGTTCAGAGCTCTAGGCTTTGTTTGTCTCCTGTGCGTGATAATAAGTATCATACTGTTCTGTTTGAAGGTGGCTTTATGCATGGTGGGTCCACCTTCTTAAGTGATGAAAAATAGTGTAACTAGCTGGACCTGATCCACACGGCTGGAGAGAGAGCTTGATGTATAGGAGATGGAGCAGCTGGCAGGCCTGTAGAAACTTAGGTACTGTCTAAAGCTCAACTTTGAAGAGTATCTGAAAAAGTGGTATGGCCAGAACGTAAATGTCCTCCCAAAGGTTCATCTCGCCCGGCACCTTGTCTCTGACAGTTGCCAGCAACAGATGTTTAGGGAAAAAGTATAACAAGTGAGGTGTATAAAGTCTTAATTCTCCCCCAGCATTCACCTCACTGACTGTAACAGGCATGATGGTGGCTTACAGGTGATCTTGAGAAGGAAAATGACACAACGATAGATCTTTCATTCTTGTGGCCTGGTCTTATGTTCTGTGTGTGTTCTCTCACCTTACGCAGAAATCCAGCTGTAGCCACCCCTGTGGTGACAGGAGGCCGTGGAGAGTCGGATGCTGAGTTCTCTCTCCTTGAGTGAAACCTACAGGGCATTGGCAGAGCTGCAGAAAAACAAGACTGAAGCTTTTCAAGCATCGTCTTAGTGAACTTCTAGGGTTCTGAACCACGCCTAGCGCCCCAGCCTCTGAATAACAGGAACAGGACAAAAGATTAAGGAATAGTTTTGTCTCTGAATTACGTGAGCAGTTGCCAGCTGTTGAGAGCATCTAGACTTAGGAGACTAGTGTTCAAACTGCTAGTTAGGATGTCTGTTTTTCATCCTGAACAAGTGGTGGAACGAATGAAAGCAAGTCATTTCTAGAACCAAGGAGGCCTCGGGTGTGTGAGGACTCAGGTGTGTGCCTGGACTCGGATATTATCAGAAGGCTGGCAGATTTGAGGAGGAGCAAAGGGCTCATAGGAAATCCTAAATAACTCCAACAGCTTGCGTATATTTCCTTTTTCTTTCCTTTTTCCTTCTCTGCTTCCATTTCAAAATGTAATGTTCTCTCACTGGCTCCCATTGGTGGAGGAGCTGGTTAACTGGAGTGCTCATATGTAGGAAAGATAGCTGGGGAAAGGGACAGATTTTGGGGGTTATGGACTTACCTTGCAGTCTGACCTCAGTTTCTTGGTTTTTCTTTTCAGGGGAGAGGAACAAAACACTACGGCCTGATTGTGGTTGGTCATTCCCTTGGTGCTGGCACAGCCGCCATCCTGTCCTTCCTCCTGCGTCCCCAGTACCCATCGCTGAAGTGCTTTGCCTATTCTCCCCCAGGTGGGCTGCTGAGGTAGGTGCTGGGGCAGGAGAATGAGTGAGAAGGGTGGGTGTAGGAGCTGGATCAGATCCTGGTTGTGATGCTCTAATGAGCCAGCAGTGTGCCCTTGTGGCCAAGGTGGCTAATGGCATCCTGGGGGGCATCAAGAAGAGTGTGGCCAGCAGGTGGAGGGAGGTCATCCTCCCCCTCTGCTCTGCCCTGGGGAGGCCTCACCTNAGGCTGCCCAGAGCGGTGGGGGAGTCTCCGTCTCTGGAGACATTCAAACCCGCCTGGATGCGTTCCTGTGCCCCCTGCTCTGGGTGACCCTGCTCTGGCAGGGGGTTGGATGGGATGATCTCCAGAGGGCCCTCCCGACCTTATGATTCTAAGAAGCATAAAAGACAAGTTTCTGCCCTGAGAAGAACGCAGGAAAATGGAGAGGCAGCTGTAGGAGCTGAGGGTTGTTGGCAGCCTTTGCTCTCCGTTATAATTTAGTATTAAGGTTGCCACTCTCACAAATATTCTGGTTCATGACTTAGTTGTCTGTGACCGTAGCTCTATAATTTCACCCTGACTAGTGGAAAATGTAAGTTGAGTGGACAGAGTGCAATTTCCTTATTCTCTGCACAGTGCCAGCTTGTCCTCTCCCCATCTGCTGTGAGTATAGGTACAATAAGGGAGATAGTTGCCCAAATGTAGGTATCTGCCATCTGTTGATCTAGTTGTCTGGGCTCCTTTGGCAGCTGACAATGAAACTGGCATTTCTGGGGTATGATTTCTGGCGTTCTAAAGTGTGTGCCTAAAATAGGTCAGAGGGATCGTGCTTCTTGGGTGCCTGTTTCTCTCCCTCGGCTGTAGGGGGAATCGAGGGGAGCTGCCTCAGATGTCTGAACTCCTCCCACTGTAAATTGGAACAGACCTGCTGGTCATGTTATTTACATGGTAGCCAAACAAAAACATCACGCTTGATTGCTGTGACGTGAAATAAGGTCTTTCTAGTCATGACAGATGCCATGGGGGCACTTGAAAGCAGCTATGGACTATCAGAAGCTTCTAGCGATGGTTACTGCGTCATGTTCCAGGAGCAGACGAGGCTTTTAAACCATTCTGCTAATGAATCTGGACGTTAGCGTGCCTTGTTATGATAGTAACCCCTGGTCTTCTGCAGCTGTAGATTAATTGCTCTGCAGAATGTTTCATGAGAGTTTCACAGCTTTCTGCTCGGAGCTTCCACTCCCGAGATGGTGTGATAGCTTGGGCCGTGCTGTGCTGCGTCCCCTCAACTGTCGTGGCTCAAGGAGGCCCCTCTGACTGCCACGCTTTTGTTGAGCTGTATTTGTACCCAGGATCATCTCTAGATCGACAGTGTGGCATCTGTCTGTGGGGACTGATTCAGAAGATGATCTCTAGGAAGTTACCTGATTGCAGAACCAGCTTATAGACTGGAAGCCTTAATTCCCTCTTACCTTGGTGCTCAGGTTGCTGTGGGAAGTTCTTAGTTCTACACTGTCTTTCTAGAGTAGGCTCAGGAGCATGGAATATCTTCTCCTTCCTTTCTGCTGTCCTGGCCATTCCCAAACTATATAGGAAGAGAGCTACGAGGCACTGAGTTAGAGAACTTCCTTTTCCGGGTATATTCAGAGCTGTATGCAGGTAAGGAGGAAGGAGCTGCTCTGTTTGTATGAGCTATACCATTACACAATAATGGTGCCCGGGGCATGGGTTGTGAATATCAGGCTTTTCTTTAACAGGGTGGAAGTCCCAAAAGCCTCGAGCAGCTTGGGTTGTGGTTTTTGTGATGCTGGTTCACTGTTTGGTAACCTCGCTGACACCAGTGGCAAACTGGGAATGAAATGCAGTTCTGCTACTAGTGAAACACTGTTTGCTTCTGCTTGGTCCTGTTTCTCTTCCAGTGAGGATGCCATGGAGTATTCAAAAGAGTTTGTGACTGCAGTCGTGCTTGGCAAAGATCTAGTGCCCAGGCAAGTTGAGAAGTGTCTGAATTTCTCGATGAGTTTCTGCTGTTCTATCCCAAAGTCACCTGTTTCCTATCAGAAACACCTAGATCATCTCTGTCTCCAGTTTCCTCATTTACCTGCCCTTGTGTGCTTCTTACTTCTCTTCCTACTTCCCTGTGTCTTTTACCTGGACACCTATGCTGGTGTTTCACACACCTTTTTTTATAGGCATATCCCTCCCTGTCTCTCAGCTGCCTGTATGAAAGAAAAGGGTGAATATCCTGTCTTTATAATTATATACTCATTGTGGTATCTGCCGCGTCTCCCATTTTCCTGGTTGCCTGTGTTATCTCGGACCTCTTTACGCTCTGCCCTGAACTAGATGTGCTGTCATCTCGTTTTGTACTGTTTGTCCCTGAGTACCTCTTCCATATCATCTCACATCTCTGAACCAGCTCCCTCATTTCTTGTGGCTTGGCATTTCTCACCTCTCATCGTCTCCTGGGACGTGTTCTGCTGAACAGGGCATTGGACTAAGAGCCAGACAACCTGGGTTTTACTTCTGCTCCTGCCCTGTTGGGTGACCTCAGATAAATGCTGACATTTCTGTCTACAATGTAAGGCATGTAGAATTCAGTGGAGGGAAAGTACTAAATGGCATTGAATACGACTTTTGGTAACCTGTCTGACAATCTTGTCCGTCCTCTAATCTGTTTAGTGGTGTCATAAAGCTCTCTGCCACCTCTCTAACGTTATCTGTTCTGTGTCATCCTATACTTGTTCCTTGCTCACTTCTTTCTGTGATTGCATCATCTCCCTCCTTATCTGTTCATTGACCTCTCTCATATCTGTGCCCACTGATCTGATTCTGCTATTATACTTCATCCGTTTTTATTGTCACGATGGTTTCCTGTGGCCTCTAAACCCTGGTTACCAGTCCGGGGTGATGCCACAACCCTCCTCTAAAATGATCTGCATTGTGGGGTTGCGTTCTGGTAGTATCTGTTGTAGTTTCTTGTTCTTCTGCCCTGCGTGTCCCTGCTGTCCTGTTCCCTGCCCAGCTGTTGTAAATGCGTTGTCCTCTTTTTCCAGAATCGGTCTCTCTCAGCTGGAGGGATTTCGCCGGCAGCTTCTGGATGTTCTTCAACGAAGTAACAAACCAAAGGTAACAGTAAAGATTAGGAGACCTGAAGTAAACGCGATATACCAGCACGTGAGCAGTGAGGGTATAACTTTTAGTGTCACATAGCAACACTGCAGATAGCTCCTGCCCTCCAGGTCTCCTCAGGTCCACTGTGACTACTATTCAGGTAACCAGAGTTACTGCTGGCTGAATATGAGCCAGCAGTGTGCCCAGGTGGCCAAGGCGGCCAACAGCATCCTGGCCTGTATCAGGAATAGTGTGGCCAACAGGACTGGGGAAGCGATTGTCCCCCCTGTACTGGGCACTGGTGAGGCCTCACCTCAAGGGCTGTGTCCAGTTTTGGGCCCCTCACGACAAGAAAGACATCGAGGGGCTGGAGTGGGTCCAGAGAAAAGCAACGGAGGTGGTGAGGGGTCCGGAGCACGAGTCTTGTGAGGAGCGGCTGAGGGAGCTGGGGGTGTTCAGCCTGGAGAAGAGGAGGCTGAGGGGAGACCTTATCACCCTCTACAGCTCCCTGAAAGGAGGGGGCAGCCGGGGGTGTGTGTGTCGGTCTCTTCTCCCAAGGAACAGGCGATGGGACAAGACGAAACGGCCTCAAGTTGCGCCAGGGGAGGTTTAGGATGGATATTAGGAAAAATTTCTTCATTGAAAGGATTGTCAAACGTTGGAACGGGCTGCCCAGGGACGTGGTGGAGTCACCATCCCTGGAGGGATTTCAAAGCCGGGCAGACGTGGTGCTTAGAGACATGGGTTAGTGATGGTTTTGTCAGTGTTGGGTTGATGGTTGGACTCAATGATCTGAAAGGTCCCTTCCAACCTCGCCAATTCTGTGATTCCATGATGGCTAGAGCTGGAAGGCAGCTGGAGAGGTCAGGGCGAAGGGCGGCACTCTGCAGCCTGTGTGATGATTCCGGCTCATGTGCTGTAAACTCACCCTCACGGCTCTAAAATAACTGAGCAGAAAATCTTGTCTGAGCCTGGTTTGAAGTCTGTGTTCCGACTGTAGCTTTTCTTGGCCAGTAACAAACGGTAACGGGCTAGGAAGCATGACAGTTGTCTGCTTATAAACACTGCTGCATGCTGGCTGGGTGGTGCTGTTCTAGGATAAGCGGTCTGTTAATGTTTTGGAGATGGGAAATGTGGAGCGTTGTTCCTCCCCAGGCTTCTTTACTGTTAAACAGAGATGGAAAAAAACGTAAGACATTAAGATTTTTAGGGGGAAAATATTATAGAAATGACCTGTGGAGGGAGAAAACTGAGCTTACCTTTATTTTTCTTGTTAGCATTCTATGGTTTTTGTGGTTCAGCTTATGGCTTTTTTGGTGAATTTTGGGGTTTTTAGGACTTCTTTTAGTGCATAAAGAAAGGCCTAAATAAAATTTTTGTCTGTTTGTGTTGTATAGTCTTTTGTTTATTTTGGTACTTTAAAAATTCAGTTTCCATCTACCTTGTTTATCCTGAAGATAGTCAGTTACGAGTTGGTGGATGAGTTGGTGCTTGCTCTGGATCCCTAATTCTACAAAATCCTCCAGCAAAAAAAAAAGGAAGGATGATGTGGATGGATTCTAAGGTTAAAATCAGGAAAGGAAGCAGCAGCTTTTCTGGGCAGGGTTATCTCTCTCTCTGTCTGTTATTTAAGCAATCGGGGCACAAGACTCGTTGTGTTGTTTGTTTGTTTGTTTTTTTCCCCTGATATTAGGTATTGAGTCTAAACCTACCAACAGTGTTTGTGAGATGACTCTGCTTTTCTCTGATGCCTTTCTCTTCTCAATATTCTCCCTCCTTCCCCTCATGTTGAACAGTGGCGAATCATTGTGGGTGCGACGAAGTGCATACCCAAGTCAGAGCTCCCCGAAGAGACGGAAGAAAATTCCGTAACGAGTAATCGCCTCTGGACCCATCCCAGCGACCTGACTATTGCCCTGTCTGCCAGCACACCGCTCTACCCGCCTGGCCGCATCATCCACGTGGTACACAACCATCCTGCCGAGCAGTGCTGGTGAGTACGCGCAGAGCTGCCAAGTCAACAGGTGGGGGTGAAAATTTCCTTGTAGAAAAGACTCCTCAAGACAGGAAGCCATCTATGAAGGAGGTGACTTATTTTCTTTTGCTGTCTTAACGACAGGGATTGTGTCTGCGCTGTCAGAGTAGAAAAACAGTCACGTCACTGTTGGCTAGTGCAGAGTTGTGGAGCAATGGCAGTGGCATGTGTACTTTAATATCTCCTCCCTCTGTTTTTCCTCCTTTTGCTTTTTCTGTCTCTGCAACCTGCTCTTTCTTTTGCCTGCCAAAATATTGGCCTACTCTTTCATCTCCTGCTCCCTCTTTTCCCTTCTGTTTGGATCCCAACTCCTCTTCCAGTTGCTGCGAGCAAGAGGATCCCACTTACTTTGCTATCTGGGGCGACAATAAGGCATTTAATGAAGTGATCATCTCGCCGGCCATGTTGCACGAACACCTCCCATATGTGGTCATGGAAGGGCTCAACAAGGTAATGTAGAGAATCAGGATCGAGGGGCTGGAGGGTGGCTAATGTGATGCCCATTTACAAGAAGGGTCAGAGGGAGGATCTGGGGAACTCCAGGCCTGTCAGCCCGACCTCGGTACCAGGAAAGATCACGGAGAGGATCATCTTGAGTGAGCTCTGACGGCAAGTGCAGGGCGGCCAAGGGATCAGGGCCAGCCAGCGTGGGTTTAGGAAAGGAATGTCCTGCTTAACCAACCTCATCTCTTTCTATGACCATGTCACCCGCCTTCTGGACGCGGGGAAGGCTGTGGACATTGTCTGTCTGCACTTTGGTAAGGCCTTTGACACCGTCCCCCACAGCATTCTCCTGGAGAAGCTGGCGAATCATGGCACAGACATGTGTACTCTTTGCTGGGTTAAAAACTGGCTGGATGGCCCTGCCCAGAGAGTTGGGATTAATGGGGTGAAATCCTCTTGGCGGCCGGTCACCAGTGGTGTCCCTCAGGGCTCAGCTTTGGGGCTGGTTTTGTTTAATATCTTCATTGATGACGTGGACGAGGGGATTGAGTGCACCCTCAGTCAGTTTGCAGATGACACCAAACTAGGTGGGAGGGTTGATCTGCTGGAGGGTGGGAAGGCTCTACAGAGGGACCTGGACAGGCTGGATCGATGGGCCAAGGCCAACTGTAGGAGGTTTAATAAGGCCAAGTGTCGGGTCCTGCATTTCGGTCACAACAACCCCAAACAACGCTCCAGGCTTGGGGCAGAGTGGCTGGAAAGCTGCCCGGCAGAAAAGGACCTGGGGGTGCTGGTGGACGGCCAGCTTAACGTGAGCCAGCAGTGTGCCCAGGTGGCCAAGAAGGCCAACAGCATTCTGGCTTGTCTCAGGAACAGCGTGGCCAGCAGGAGCAGGGAAGTGATGGTGCCTCTGTACTGGGCACTGGTGAGGCCTCACCTCGAGTGCTGTGTTCAGTTCTGGGCCCCGCTGTACAAGAGGGACATTGAAGTGCTGGAGCGTGTCCAGAGGAGAGCTACCAGGCTGGTGAGGGGTCTGGAGACCAGGTCATATGAGGAGAGGCTGAGGGAGCTGGGCATGTTTAGCTTGGAGAAGAGGAGGCTGAGGGGAGACCTCATTGCCCTCTACAACTCCCTGAGAGGAGGGTGGAGAGAGGTGGGGGTTGGCCTCTTCTCCCAGGTGAATAATGACAGGAGCAGAGGGAATGGTCTGAAGCTGCGGCAGGGGAGGTTTAGGTTAGATATGAGGAGGAATGACTTTACTGACAGAGTGGTCGGGCACTGGGACAGCCTGCCCAGGGAGGGGGTTGAGTCCCCATCCCTAGAGGTGTTGAAGAACCGTCTGGATGTGGCACTTCAGGGCATGCTCTAGTGGCAGAGATTGTAGGTTGTTTGGTTGGACTCGATGATCTCAAAGGTCCTTTCCAACCATGAAGATTCTGTGATTCTGTGGTAATTAGTGAGCTAACGAAATGAGTGCCTTGTCACGGACCTTTATGTACATGGGATAAGTAGTCATTGCCCAGGAGAGTTGGTTGTTTAAATACACAAGACCATTTATTTTGGAGGGGAGGAGGAAAGAAGATTGTGCTCTGGGCCAGTCACGCACAGGCGTGAGTTGAATGTAACGAGGTCTGGAAATGGAATGTAAATCTCCATCCCAGTACCCAGAGTCCCAGACTAGGTGCTCTTTTCAAATTTAATGTCATAATAACGTGCGGTTGGGTGGTGTTTGGTTCCTTCTTTCAGAAGCGGCCCGTTACAGGCTGCAGCTCAGGTGAAATCCAGGCTGTGACAGAAGTCCTCCACGCTGCAGCTCTTTTGGTCTGGAGGGTGATTGAGGTTATGCCTAATGGTCGTAGACTGGGTCTCTGCTGCTAAGCTCCAGTTCCTAGCTGTGCAGCTCCACCGCGGAGATTTAGCCAAGTCTTCTCCGCCTGAGTCTGAAGGCTGCTCCTGCAGCATCCTCTGCCAACTCCCCAGCACTGGATTCGCAGCAGGGCATTCCGACAGCGTAGAGTATGTCGGAATTCATTGATATAATCCCTTATCTCAAGACCTTGCCTTTGCAGAAGGCATTGGTGAGAAACAGAGGCAAATCCAGCCCTTTGAAAGTTCTGAGCTGAGAAGAGCAAAACTGCTACCTCCGGTAAAGCACTGCTGTTCCTCTGCTTGCCTTGAACAGGTCTTGGAGAATTACAACAAGGGGAAAACAGCTTTACTTTCTGCGGCCAAAGTGATGGTGAGTCCTACAGAAGTGGATCTCACCCCAGAGTTGATCTTCCAGAATCAGCCCTTACCCAGTGCACCCTCAGTGCAGATCGGAACTGGAGCCATAGCAGTGGACAGAAGGAACAGCAGCACCAAGTAAAAATATATCTTTGGTTTCTTTGAAGAATTTGTTGGCTTTGTGTGTCCTCATTCTCTTGGGGCATTGCGATCAATGTTTGTGGAAAGGATAGATCCACGGGCTGCCTTTGGGGGGCTTTTACTTAGCTTCAGTGTGTCTTGTGTCATGTTTGGGGGGAGGAAAATCCTTTCTGTTGCTCAAGAATCTGTGAGTGCAGCAAGGTCAGGAGAACCTAGAAGTTGAGCATTTAGAAGAAACTCCCTTTTCTCCTTATCCAGATGAATGGGGTTTCCCCTGAAACTCTAAAGGCAAAGCTTGCAGCCGAATTTCTGTTTTCTTTTGTGATTTATGTGTCAAAGATAACCCGTATGGTGATTCTCAAAAGCTGAGGAGCAGTGAAAGCCATAAGCTTTCAAAAATACATGCATTAAAGCCACTTTACAGTGTGACTTGTGCAATATTATAAACAGGACAATCTGAGAACGTGGATACAGGTGAGGGGAGAGCAGTTGGTGTCCTGTTCCTGAAGGACAAGAGTAGGAGGCTCAGTCCAGTGGAAAGCAGGTGAGGGAAAAAGGCATGTTCCGAGTGCTGAAGTGGTGGTTTCCTGAAAGCTGGACCAACCCTGGGCACTGACATCAGTCTGGCAAAGGCCAAAAGCCGGAGAAATCTCAAGAAGGTAAATAAAAGGAGTGGTTTGGAGAAGAGCTCGTTCTTTGTAGTGTACGTAAACAGCTTTCCTCCAGGAGCCAAGGGCAGAAAGACTCCTTGCGGATTTTCAGGTAATGTTTGAGGTGTTGCAGGATCACAGATGTGCTAGAAGCAAAGAAAATAAACATAAAAATTGTAGGCAAAGATTAATTTCAAAGTTGGGACACGTGACTTGCATCACAGAATTGCATTTCGTAGGGCAAAGTTGCAGACAAAACAAAGACGAGAGAAGGAAGATGGCTTGTAGTCAGAGGCAGCAAATGGGAGTTGAGTGGAAACAGAAAGGCAGCGTTGTGGGTGGGAGAGGATTGTTTCTTTGCAAGGGAAACACTTCCATGGAGGTTTCAGGTAGAGAGACCCAACAAGAAGGTCTGTGTGTGTGGGAAGAGGCAGTGTGCGATGGTCTGTGCTGAGTGATGGACAGCTGAGTACCCTTGAGATAACACCAGTGAGATTTAAATTCAGAAGAAAGATAAGACCCCAAATAATATGAAAATGGCAAAGTTCTTGTCACAGAGAAAGTGAATGGTTAGAGACAGTGAAGGAGAGCTTAGAAACAGAACCGCAGCTGTGATGAAACAGCAGGAAGGGGGATCGGCCCATGTTTGTGAAAGCTACGGTAAGCCTGAGAAGATGAAGGAGGTCAAGCAGCAAGGAGAGGAGCTGTGGTTTCTGTGCCATGGCCAGAGCAGACCCAAGGAGCTGCTTCCCTCTGAGGTGAGTGAAAGCAGAGGGGAAATTCCAAGATATGAAAGGGAAAGGAATGGGGGAGAGGACAGAGAGGCTTAAGGGAGTTGCTAGAGTGAAAACAGTGGTAGGTTGGTTGTGTTTAATTGAAGGTTAGAGCCAGGTTACTGGGGTTCTTGAAACCTGTTTTCAGATCACTGCTACTCTGTTGAAGTCACAAAGGAGATCAAATATTGGCTTTATAAGCCTTTCCCTATACATCATGGCCTTTTGGCAGGTGCAGCAGTCCTCTCCCAAGCTCGGGCTCTTTTCCCAGGTATTTCCTTAAGTTCTTGTCTTTAGGGCTGTTGCTTTGGCTGCAGCTAATCCCAGGCTTTGTATGTGCCTGGTGTGGGGAGCCCTTTCCCTGTGGCTTTGTCGCGGTGTCTCTCTGGAGGAGCCTGCCCGAGCCTTTAAAGGCTTAGTGTGACTGGAGTCTTTGTAAAGCTCTTTACTTGTGTTGAGTAACTTGCCTTTTTAACCTATTTTAAAGTCTGCTACCTGAGATGGTGGCTGAATTGGTCACGGGCAATGCTCTAACGGCCTTCTGTGGTAGTAAAATAGGGTTTGCCAGCGTGGGGAAGGCGGGGAAGGCATGGGACTGGAGTGGTTCCAGAGTGTGAGAAGGAAGAGAAAGTAGTAGGTTGGCTGCAGGCAAGTCCTTCAGTCTGTCTTGCCTCGATTCTCTCTTATACAGAGGTGTTAGGTGAGAGGGGTTTTTCTGCATGTACGGAGACTGCACCATGGTTAGAAACACTGCAGGTTTCACTGGGAGCAGAACCATAGTCCTAGGTGAAAATGGTGCTGGAGAGAGAAGACATTGAGCCAGGAGAAGAGGCAGAAGGGCAAGAACCTGAGTTTGCAGAGGGAGGAAACCGTGCTTAATATTTTCAGTTGGGAGGACGGAGAGGTGAGAGTTTTTTTGCCGTTGTGGATGGCTCTGGTTAGAGTAACGGCGTGTGCCCTCGGTGTGTTATGAGGAGCTCTGGGCCCAAGACTTGGTTCCTCCGGCTGTTCTGGCAGCCTGAGGTTCTGTGGAGTGATGCAGCCTCACGCTGTCTGTTTCTCATTGCAGGAGCAAGTCCCATTCTGAAATTAGCTTGGAGGGGTTTTATGAGACCAAGCCACTTTCTCCTGTGCAGAAAGACCCCGTGGAGCTGCTTCTCCTGGATACAAAGGAACGTCTGTCTGTGGAGCTGCAGGACCGTCGTGCCCCTCTGGCGACCATGGAGAGCCTCTCGGACAATGAATCCATCTACAGCTTTGATTCAAGGCGCTCCTCTGGTTTTCGGAGCATCCGGGGCTCCCCCAGCCTCCATGCTGTCATGGAGAAGGACGAGACGCACTGCTTTTACATAGACCCTGTTATCCCTGAGGAAAACCCCTCCCTCAGCTCGCGGACAGAGCTGCTGGCTGCTGATAGCCTCTCCAAGCACTCCCAGGAGACTCAGGCCCCCGACAACGTCCTCAACAGCGGTGGCACTACCCCCCAGCGACGCTGCAGCGAGGAGGGGGCCAGCAGCGAGGGGGACCGCGTTTCCTTAGCCCCTCGCGAGGAGTTGTCCCTCCAGAACGGCCGCCTCACTGATGTTCCCAGTCCCCAAGTGCTGGAATTTGCTGAGTTCATAGACAGCCTCTTTAATTTGGATAGCAAAAGCAGCTCCTTCCAGGACATCTACTGCATGATGGTGTCAGACAGCTCCAGTGACTTTGCGGAGATGCCCAAGTCGGTCAGCGATCAGGAGATCCTGTTGAGGGCACAATACGAACCCAACCTAGTCCCAAAGCCCCCAAGGTTGTTTGCAGGCTCAACAGATCCTTCGTCGGGCATCTCAGTCTCACCCTCTTTCCCCCTTAGTTCATCTGGAGAACTCATGGACATCACTCCCACAGGCGTGAGCAGCCAGGAGTGCTTAGCCACTGACAAAATCCGGACTTCCACCCCCTCTGGGCACGTAACCAGCCCTGCCAAGCAGGACGACCTCATGATTTCGGCCCTCTAGTGTAGGATAAAGGGATGCGGCTCTGAGAGCTGATCCCGTAGGCTGAATGCTGGGATAATACATGGAGGAGGTGGTCATCCGGGCAGTTTGGGTCAGAGGAGACAGCTGGAAGCATTCCTTCTGGGGTGACACGGTGGTGGCACACTGGAGGATGGATTGTGCTGGAGTCCCATGCTTGCAGCTGGGAGAAGAAGCGTTGCCTCACAAGGGCTGCTACGCTAAGAGGGGTCAGAGTCACTAAAGGTAGATGCAAGTTCCCTACCTCAGCCTGTCTCATTTCATTTTGGAGGCAGATTCCTTGCCCCAGGGCACCTGCTGAGTTTGGGAGTGAGATACCCTGCTTCAGGGAATCCTCTGGGGTGAAGGGGTGGATTCTCTGAAGCTCGAGGATTGGACAGAGGGGGCAAGGCCGCGTCTCGCCCCCTTGGTACCATGTCAGTGGTTTTGGAAATGAACGGATTGAGACTTTGGGCCCTGTTGCACTACCATGTCGGATCTGGCCCAAGATCCAATTCGTCACACTTCCACGGGGATTGCTTTTTGTAGGACACTCTCTCCTGTTTTAAAGCCATTGGGGCTGTATTCTCCCCAGATGCAGTCTCCCCTCCCCTGGCCAGGCGCAGCCAGAATGGGGCTGGCGCTGTCTTTTCTCTCCCCTGGGTACTTCAGTGACCACCGGGCTGCTTCCGAGAGGGAAGGACACTGTTCTGAAGAGCCAAAGCCCTCTCCATGTCCCTCCATTGCCAGAAAGAGTTCTCCTGGATGTCACCGTCATCGCTCCTCAATTCCCTGGACCACTCCGAGCTGGCGACGTTCCTGCAGGACTGACAGGATTCTCATCTCAGAGCTGCATGGATGGATCAACTTAAAAATTTAATGGGCTTTTCGACACACAGTGTTATTTGCCAGGCCCCTGCGGAGCCTGGGAGCATCTCCTGGTCTCCGCTGGGTCCTCACACCACCCATAATCGCAGATCAGTGCCAGCCTCTGTCATTGAGAGTTCAGGGAAAAGATGAACTTTTACTAAGGATTGAAATCTCTTGTGTGTTTACAGAGCTGCTAAGCTTTTTGGAAGGTATTTATTAAGCAAACGGGGAGGCTTTCCCTAAGCAAAAAGCATGTTCGTTCTCTCCTTCCTGTGCTGGTCCCTCCGGGGACTGAGGGGAGGAGGGACGAGCGGGTATGATTGCAAGTTCCCCTGCTTTTAAAGTGGATCGGAGTCTGGGGGAAGCTGCGCGCATCCCTCATCCGCCTCTCAGTTGCACAACGCCGCCTTGCAAAGCTTGACCAAGTCTCTAGGAAAACTATGAGCGCTGCTGCGCAGAGCCTCGGTGCCCGGAGGAGCCTGCCAGACCTCTCCGGGCAGGCGCTTTCCAATGATGGGGAACAGGAGAGAAACTCCCTCTCTAGAAAGTTAAACATACCGTGACCGGTAGAAGGCCTTTAATTGACCAAACGCCTTCATATCAAAGTTCGGCAGAGTTACCGATCAGTCTCGCTGGAGCTCTGTCCTCCCTCACTGGGAAAGAAATTCCTCTTTTAGCTTCCTTATAACCCGCAGAGATGTTATTGCCCTCCTTTCCCCTCCTTAGCTGCGATATTTCCATTGTGGGAGGATGGAGCTTAGCTCCTGACAAATCCCTGGGCTCCCGTTGTCCCTGGCCTCCAGCTGTGTTCATTGCGCAGCCTCTGGGAGCCCCAGGCCTGGGTCAGGGCTCTCTGTCCTGGATGTCACACGAAGGAGTGGCATCAAATGCCATCAAGTCGGAACGGGAGCACTTTTATAGCCGGTGTGCGTTGGTGTAAAGAACTTCAGGTGCACAGAAGTGAACTGGGCTTTGTGTCCAAGTGCCCATCTCCCGCTCAACAATTTGGTGTGGGATACTGTGTCCCCTGCTCCTTACAAATGACGGTGCCTTCAGAGGGGCAGGAACTTTGTTAAATGGGCAGTAAAATACTGTCCCTGCGGTTCAGGTTCCAAAGGTGACCTTTTCTACGCTGTCTTGAATTGGAGGGTAGAAGCCCCTCTGAACTCAGAAGTAATTTGTAAAGGAGAAACGCTTTCATTTTGAGCAACAAGAAGTTTATTTTTCTTTGTAGTCCCTTGATGAAAGAGCAGCGTTGTCCCCCTGGCTGAGAGCTTGTGTGGTTTAGGAGCTCACGTAGAACAGCTGTGCAAGTGCCATCAGGTCATCTGCTGTTGCACACCACGGGGTAAGGCTGAATTGCTTCACACACCCCAAAAACCTACTAAAAAGGTGGTGTCCAGGAAACACGCACAATGAACTGGGTGGTTTTGAGGGGGAAAAGGGGAGCTGAAGCGTAGGGAGGCCGAGGCTAGCAGGCTAGCTCACCTCCTGATGCGGACTGCTGACAGACGTTTGATAGAGTGGGGAAAAGGAGTTCATTTCTGCCTTTAATCGTCGGCAGAAGCTGGGTAGTAAATAACACTTAGCACTTAGGCAGAGCTTTATATCTGCGAAGCACTTTACAAACATTGATGAAAGAATCATCTCTGTCCCTGGCAGTGAGGTATTAGGAGATGGCGGTCTTTGAGACTAGGTGGAACTACTGGTGTCCTACTGGAGGATGGCAGGGAGATGACTCGAGGTGAAGGAAGGTGGATTATCTCCCTCTTAAGGAAAAAAAAACAAACAAAAAAAAAAACCAAACAACACAACCCAAAAAAACCAAAACAAAAAAGTTTCAGCAGTGACCTGATGCTGTTTATTGGGTCGCAATGTTGCACTAAAAAGTCACTTCTAACCTGGGCAAACCTCTGCTCTGTCCGGGAAGACGCAATCGTTGCGTGTGACTGTTTCCTCCTCTGTGCCATTGGAACTGTGTCCCAGCGGAACGGGGTTACCTTGCGCTGGCCGGCTGTAGCAGGGAACAGCCTGGCATGCTGCGGTTTTTTTTGGTTTTTTTTTTTTTTGTGCTCTGTGATTATTAGGCTTCTTCTGAAAAGCCTGGGAATACCTAATGCTTGTGACCCGGGCTTGCCATAGATCAAGGCAGGAAAGGTGCAAACCAGCCCTCTTAGTTAAAGTTCTTGTATCACATTTTGGGCCATTCCTGTTTTCCATTGTTCTCTCGCAACAAGCAGATCTGTTCCCAGTTCCTCACAAAGCAAATCCACGCTCTTTGCGTTATTTCTGCTTTCAGTGTTTCTCTGTGTCTTCATTCTCATCACTCCTTTGCTATAAGAGTATTTGGAGAGGCTGATTTCCTATTTCATCCTGGAAGAGCATATCGGGAAAGTTAAAATAAATGCTAAGCCTGTAGCTACCTCCTTCATTTATACTTCACACCCTCGCCCGCTTTCTCTGCCCTCACTCCACTCTGCTGCGCAGCCATCTGGAAACATGAAGCGTCTTCAGATATCTTCATCTCTTGGCTTTTCCTTCCTTCTCTTAAGCTTTGTGCCTTCCAATCTGTATATGCTCCCTTGGTATTTCGATGGGATGTTCCGCCCCGCGTGGAGGCAGTGCTGGAAGGGCAGTTCGTAGTGCCTGACACCCTGGGCCCCAGCACCCAACACTGCCGTCCAGTTCAGTGGCACATCCTTAAAATCTCCTCGAA
Source organism: Rynchops niger (assembly GCA_013400035.1). Lineage (NCBI taxonomy): Eukaryota > Metazoa > Chordata > Aves > Charadriiformes > Laridae > Rynchops > Rynchops niger. Next base: position 28,409 of record VXBH01004055.1, read on the forward strand.
GGTCCTTGTGGTAAGGTTCCTGGAGAGCAGAGAGTGGCTTTTGTGCACCTTAAAAATTAAAGCGCAGAAAGTGAAACCCTCTGCACCAGTGCTGCGTTGCCAAAGAGTCTGGCGGGCTTCTCTGCCCTGTCCACGATCCCCTGGCGTGGCAGGTTCCGGCTGACTCTGTAACTGGCACTCGCCGTTGGGTGATTGTTGGTGATATTCCCAACAGACTGTAGTGGAATGTAATTTTGAAGCCTTCAGGGGCAACCCTTGACTAGATGAGTCTTGAACTCCATCCAACAGCTGAGTTAGGAGCAGCCTCTGACCCTGCTGTGGGAAGGGTTTGGTGCTGCTGTCCATTTTATGCACGTATAAACTGCACTCCAGCCTTTTGGGTGTATCCAAAGTGGAGTAAAACAATCCCATTGATAATATCCCGGAGAGTTTTGATCGTCAAGCCCTTAGCATGCAGTGTTGGCTGGCTGGGGTTTTGGAGGCTCTTCTGCATCAGTAGTAATTGGTTTTATTGTGCTTTAACTGTAACAGTGCCAAGAACACAGACAGGATCCTGCTGTGCTGAGTACGTACAAGTGCTGAACAGAAAGAAAACCCTTCTCTAATATTTGCCATTATCCCCTCTCCTTCTCTGGGGACCTGCTCTTCCCTTTGGAACGCGCATTGTCTCCTAAAACTGCCCCTGTCTAACCGTTGCTCTTCGCTCCCTGTTCCTGTCACCTAACCAGGAGCCACCTTATCTTTCTTCTCGGTTGCTCTCAGGGTGATGGTGTCTTAGTCCACATCCATGATAGCACCACTTAAGCGTGGAAAAGCCATTCCCTGTGATCTCCTGATGACCCAGAACAGCTGAATGTGGGATTCCTGTCTTGATTGACTTGGGAGAGCTGCTGTCTTCCATGGCAGATGATGCTATCTAGAAAGATCAAAGCACTGTCAACACTGAGAGGTTCTCTGCCTGTCTCTAATTTTTGCTTACCTGGTCTGTGGTCAGTATTCCCAGCGTCCGTTCCAAATTTCTGCAACTTCTTAAGAACTTTTTTCAAAGCAAAAAGCAGTTCTAGGAGAGATTTTGCTCTCTACAGAGGACTGAGATGACAAAGCTGGTTGTGAGCGTGGACATCCAAATCCAGTGACTCCCATTTCTGTGCTTTTTAGGACGTAGTTACTTAGACTGTAATAAAAGCTGAAGGTCCCGAACAGGATTTAGGTGGGAAATCACGGAATCTTTAGAGTGGGAAGGGACCTCTAGAGATCATCGAGTCCCACTCCCCTGCTAAAGCAGGATTGCCCAGAGCACATCCCTCAGGGCTGCGTCCAGGCGGGGCTTGAAAACCTCCAGAGAAGGGACTCCACCCCCTCCCTGGGCAGCCTGTGCCAGGGCTCTGTCACCCTCACCGTAAAGGAGTTCTTCCGTGTGATTGAACGGAACTTCCCGTGTTCCAACTTGTGCCCATTGCCCCTCGTCCTGTCACTGGGAACCACTGAAAAGAGCCTGGCTCCATCCTCCTTCAGCCCACCCTTTAGAGACTTGTCAACATTGATCAGGTCTCCCCTCAGCCTTCTCTTCTCCAGGCTGAAGAGTCCCAGCTCCTTCAGCCGTTCCTCATCAGGGAGATGCTCCAGTCCCTCCATCATCCTCGTTGCCCTTGGCTGGACTCGCTCCAGCAGTTCCCTGTCCCTCTTGAACTGGGGAGCCCCAAACTGGACACGGTATTCCAGTTGTGGCCTCACCAGTGCAGAGTAGAGGGGGAGAATGACCTCCTTCGACCTGCTGGCCACACTCTTCCCTGTGCAGCCCAGGATTTCATTGGCCTTTTTGGCAACAAGGGCACGTTGTTGGCTCATGGATAACTTACTGTCTACCAGGACCCCCCAGATCCTTCTCCTCAGAACTGCTTCCCAGCAGGTCCACCCCTAACCTGTACTGGTTGGGGTTGGTGAATGAGGGCACGTAAGGAGGAGGAAAAGCACCAAGCGTGGGGATACGGGATCCCGTGAGCTCCTTGGAGCCGCTCCTGCTGCGGGACCTGACTTGTTGCTGTGTCCTGTCTCCATCAAAAGAGACCGAAAGGAGCTGATCTCTATCAAGCACAGCAAACGGCATGAATATGGCATTACTTCTTCAAATATCATCTCCTAATAAGGTTCCCCTTATCTGCTCCGTTTCACTGTTCGTAATCCCGCCCTAATTAAGAGGGATTTTTAAGCCTTCCCTTAAGATATTAAGTGGTTTTGTTTCTTTACCAGGTGTCTCTGATTCTTCACTGCTCCAGATTAACATGGGCCCCTGCTCCCTCTGTAAAGCTTTTCCATGATTCTGGTTACTTCCCACTTTTAAATTCATTTTAATCCTTCCTGTATCCTGCTTTTAGACGGGGGGATGAGATCTGTACGCGTTGGAGAGCATCCTGTTGGCTTGTAAAATGACCTCTTCTAATACATTCTTTATGCGCTCAGATGGGGTTTTTCCAGCTTTTTTATCTGCCTGCAGGCAATGACCAATATTTTCATTGAATGGCCCGCACAGATACCCAGTTTAATTTACAACTTGGGGCACGTATAAGCAGAATTATCCCTTGCAGTGGTGATCAGTTGGGGCTAATGGTTGCTGAAATGCATGCGTTGGTGTGTTTAGAGTTTGTCTTTTGTGGCTATATCCCTAGAGGGAAGACTGGGAGAAGGAGGGTCAGTTTTTCCTAGCCCAAACTATCCATGGTTTGTCGTTTGCCATTGTATTGGCACCCTGATACTTGCCCCTTCCCTAGGATACTGTTAAATCTTTCTCGTAACAAAACAGGGTACGTTACACCCAAAGCTAAAAAGCTCCTTCAGCTTTCCTCCGACCTGTAGCATTATATTCCTTCGTTTTTGCTTAGACAACTGAAGTCTGAGACGGCTTTTGCTGACAATCCTTCCGTGCTGTCGTCACCCGTTTGCCGTCCTTTCCGTTTAAATTCATCTCCCTAAAGCTGGAGTTTTGCTGAGAGCTGTTCTTTAAGGACAATGCTGCTGCCCACAGCCCCTCGCAGAGCTCCCCTGCGCTTCAGGAAGCGTATAGACAATCTCGGCGTTCCTCTTTCTAGTTGGAAAAGCATGGGATGAGGAGGTATTTGTCGGCTAAGTGCTCCCTTGGTAGAATCCTGTAGCAGCAGAAGTAACGAGTTAGAAGTACAGGGAAATAAAAGGGAAACGGGTCAAATATTTAATGCACGGAACCTGAAAGCGCAGTGTTAAAACCAAGACGTATTTAACGCGGATGGTGGTTGTTTCTTAGCCGTGAAATCATTGAATCATAGAATCGCTGAGGTTGGAAGGGACCTTTAAGATCATCAAGTCCAACCCTTAACCTACCCTGACAAAAGCCACTTCTAAACCATGTCCCTAAGTACCCCATCTACCCTTTTTTTAAACACCTCCAGGGATGGTGAATCCACCACCTCCCTGGGCAGCCTGTTCCAATGGTTAATAACCCTTTTGGTGAAAAAATGTTTCCTAATATCCAATCTAAACCTCCCCTGACATAACTTGAACCCATTTCCTCTCGNTCGGCTTCTTCCCTGCTTGAGGTGTATCTGGTGCCTCTTCAGCCTGCCGGAGGAAAGGGGGGGTTGGAAATCCAGCAGCGGTTTTGCCGGGACCACTCTGGTGGTGGGCTCGGAAGCGCTGGCTGAATCAGCCTTGTTGCACGTTCTTCTCTGGCCTTGTGCAGGATTTCGGGAAGAGCTGCATCTCTTGTGCCAAAGCTCCCTCTCATGGCGTTCCTGCGTGGAGGAGGCGATGCTCCGTGCCGCAGGCAGAGTGTATCCTGCTGGAGGCAAACGTTTGCGCCTTCTTGGCAGCTGCCGTAAGAGCCAGAGAAGGAAAAATTGCAGCTGAGAGGTGGGACTTGGTCTGGGACTTCCTTGCTCTCCAGTCAGATGGTCGTACTGGTGTTATGGGTCAAGTCTGAGCGGTATGGAATGTAGATTGTACCAATATTCATTGATTTTTATTCTTTTTTTTTTTTTTTCTCCCCCTTGCCAGCTCCTGAGCAGGATGTGTGCCTGCTCTGTTCCCTTTGAGGGAGGAGCCGCTGCCCCACGCAGCGAGATGGGGCAGGTTGGAGGGCAGGGACAGGCCTGGGGGGGGGCGGCTGTGGTTTGTTTGCTTCAGAGTTTTATATTCCAGCTCTGAGAGCCAGGGCCCTCACTGCCAAGATGGGCGGATGTTAGATCTGTGGCAGCCAGAGTCTGAAACCTAAACCCTATTAATTTGTAAACTCTCTGTCGTTAGAGTGGGGAAATATTTTGGGAAGGAGATCACTGACTACAATAGCCCGTTGTGCGGAGGGCAGCGTGTTCTGCAGGGCGGCGAGGCTTTTGGCTTCCTCGGGTGGCAGGAACACTGCAAAGTGCCAAACTTCGGCGTTTCCTTCTTCCCCGTCTCCTGGCTGTATCTGCGCCCAGCACCTCTCACAATCCCAGACTGGCAGGGGTGGGAAGGGACCTCTGGAGATCACCCCGTCCCACCCCCTGCCAGAGCAGGGTCACCCAGAGCAGGGGGCACAGGAACGCGTCCAGGCGGGTTTGAATGTCTCCAGAGACGGAGACTCCCCCACCGCTCTGGGCAGCCTGTGCCAGGGCTCTGCCACCCTCACAGCAAAGAAGTTCCTCCTCGTGTTGAGATGGAACTTCCCATGGTCAAGTTTGTGCCCGTTACCCCTTGTCCTGTCCCCGGGCACCACTGAGCAGAGCCTGGCCCCATCCTCCTGACACCCCCCTTTCAGTATTTACAAGCCTTGATGAGATCCCCCCTCCATCTTTTTTTTCCAGACTAAAAAGCCCCAAATCCCTCAGCCTTTCTCCATCAGAGAGATGTTCCGCTCTGTGCCGGAGGATGTTGTTAGCCAAAACTTTGTCTGCTTAAAGGACATGTCCCCTTGTTTTCTTTTTTTTTTTTTTNNCCTTGTTTTCTTTTTTTTTTTTTTTTTTGCTTATTTTCTTCAGCTCATACCTGTTGTGCCTCTGTGTTTTCCCTTGGCTTGAGGTCCGAGCCTCCTGCCTGGGGACCAGACACCCGCTGGCTCCCTTTCCCCCTTCGGCACGCTGTTTCTTCCCTGGGTGTATGGCCGGCAATGCCGTGCGGCCGAGGCCTGGCGTGGCGTTGCCCTCGCTTTCTGCCTCAGCTAGGACTTGCCACATTTCCCCACCGCCTCCGGTCGCATCCGAGTGCCAAGAGCAATGCCTGACCCGAGGCAGGCCGTGTCCTCGAGCCGCTGCCGCCGCCGTTACCCTGCTCTGCCCATCTGGAACCTCATCTCGCGCAAAACAAGTGTTTTCTGTACTTAGCTGTGGCGTACGCGGCCTCAGGCAGCGTTTAACAGGTCTGTTCACGAGTAAAACCTCCCTCGGGTCTGTTCATGAGTAAAACTCTTTCTGCTCTTCAAGATTTGACTCTGGTTTTGCAAGAACTTAACGTTGAAAGGGTCTTATATTCTGAGATCTCCGCTGCTGTTTTGATTTACTGACGTTTCTCTTGCTGGCTCTGGAACAGCCATCTTCCAAAGGTAGGCTCTTTTCGGGTTATTTGGTTTGGGTTTTTTTGTTTGGTTTTTGGTTTGTTTTTGTTTTTTTTTTTTTTTTAGAGAGTTGGGCATTTTTGCTGCTTTCATCGCTGTGTTTGAGATCTCTGCCCTCACCATCTCATCCCATGCTCGTATTTTTTTCGTTTCCTGAAGTTTTCTACCCGCCCAGCAGTATCTGTACCATGAGGGCATCTCTCTCTGGCTGCTTCTTTCTTTCTGCAAAACCGTTAAACGCAGAGCAGCACAGGAACAAGCCTTCATTTTGGTGGGGTTTTTTTGTTTGTTTTCTTTTGTTTGGTTGTTTGTTTTTTTTTTTTTAATTGGGATTCCGAGGCCCCGCTTTCCATCGCGGGCTTCGTGCAGTTCTGATGGCTCAGAGTGGGAGGCCCTTGGTGGCAGTACCAGGACGAGGGAGCGTGTGTGTCACTCTGGCTTGGTGACACGTGCCCGGATGGTCTGTCCTGTCTTGATGCACTACTTTGGGGATGTCGTGCGCGATCACAGCGCCGTGTGTTTGCTAGACCGCTGCCCCACACCTTTTTGGGTCTAAACTCCTCTATCAGTATGGCCGCAGCGCTTGCTGGTGGCCACCGGTGGCCGAGTGGCATCATCTGAGGCTACAGCTTCCCAGCTTTCCTTCCACAAAAGCTGCAGCTGACCGAAGGGGTGACGGCCAGGGAATAGTCAGTCTCAAGCTCCTCCTGTATTAGTGATAAACTTAATTACTGATGTCAACACAGGGATTATTGGCGGTGGGTTGCGCCTCCCTGCCTGCGTGCATGGGGCAGCAGGAGAGGAGCGCTCTGCCCTTTAGGACCCTTCTCCTTTGGCTCCGTTCTCTGCTCCGGTGTCCTGCCGTGACAGTCGCCGCTCTGGCCTGTCCTGCCTTGTGGAGGAGTGGAGCCGGCAAAACCAGAGGAACTGGCAGGAAACCGTTTGTTTCAGTGGTTTTTAGTGGCGGCTGTGTTGGACGGAGCCCAGCCGATGGTCTCCATGCGACGGGAGCTGTCTGGGGGGAGGTGGGGGACTCCACGCAGCGATGGCATGCGATAACCCCCTTGTCCCCCTCTTCCTCTTGACAGCGGACGCCGATGCCTCTATGGAAAAGCCCTTCTGCCTGCTTGTGTCACCTCTGTCACCTCCCGTGCTGGGGCAGCTCAGGGTAGGGTAGCTCTGAATTAAGTTCTTTGCCCCCAGTTGCCTCTTTACAGCTAAAGCCTTTTGCGTTTAGGGGAGAAACAGTCCTTCTAGGGAGCTCCCAGCTGCTCTGGCTGCCTCTTGCAGGGCTCAGAGCACTTGCATATGCAATCGGAGGGGGTTGGCGGGGTGGGGGGGGGGAGCGGGCACGGCACAGGACCCTGTGTCCCCACGCTCAACCAAGAGGTCACTGCCCCTCCCGGGAATGCTGCCCTCTGAATCCCTGCTCCGAGCTGCCCCAGCATGAAGACTACAAGGAAACTAAAGCACTCCTCACGTGCCATTCTCATGTGACCTTTTTGTACCTATGTATGAAAGATCCAAACTAATATTGCTGTAAAGAAAGATACAGATTAATATAGCATATTATATAAAGATATATGTATATAAAAGTTTCTGTATGTTGTATGGCACCGTGTATAAAGCTGGATGTAGAAGCATGACTGGTGTATGTGGCTGTTCCCAAGTCTGACCTGGAGAATGACAGTTGTGCTTGGCCTGAGGTCATGTCCTAAAGGGTTGTGCGTGAGTTTGAGAGTGGGAAAGAAAGAAGAACCTGCTCTGGGCTCTCTCGGTGCAGAGGGACGAGGAATACGGTGTCGGGGCATCACTGCGGCTCTCTGGAAAGCTCCGGGGGACAATTTAGCTGCCACCGGGGCCGATCGTCACCTCGCGAGCTCTGTCTGTTCTGGGTCTCAGCCCCTTGGAGTGAGGGAAGAATGCTTTGGGGACCATCTGGGTCCTTGGGGACGCTTCTACGCCTGCCTTTGGCCAGCAGCCGAAGGTGGAAACTCCAGGAGACTCAGCTCGAGCAATCTCGGTCCTCTGTGGAGAAAGGAGTTAAGGAAGAAACTCGATGCTTTGAGTTACTTGAATTCGACGTGCCATACGAAAAGAACGACAGGAGCCCCAACAAAGGCACTTGGTGACAAGGGACTCTTTGGAAGGGCATGAGAAAGGGGCAGGGAGAGCAGAGGAGGGATGAGGATGAAGAGCGTGGAAGTCCGCCCTGGGGAAAAACAGCGAGGTGCTGGGATCCTTCGGCAGAGAAGGCGGGATTAAACCGATGAGCAGAAGTTTGGCAGGAGCCTGGCAGAGCAAGGGACGCGTCTTTGCGTAGGTTTGTAAAGCAGGCTCTCGATGGCCGGTGCTGTTTACAGATGGGTAACGGCCGTCATAATTCATATTCTGGGATGGGGAAGGCGGTAGTTGTGGCTTTACGGGGTCAGAGAGAGGGAGAATAAGGGGAGCCGGTGGAACAGGAGCTTTCTGAACAGCCATGAGAAATCCAGGCAGGAGAAGGAACGCCTGGAAGGAAATAATCCTATTAAAGGCTGCATGGAATAGTTTTTACGGTTGCTCCTGAAGAGACTAAGTACTATCAGGGAATTAAGAGCTCAAAGGTGGCTGAATTATTGAGTGCCTATAAAAATGCCTATAAAAAGCGCTGGTATGTCTAAGTGCCTGCCTGATCCTCCGGCTTTCTGGTGTGGTTGTTTTTCTTTTTTCCTATCCATAACTGTATCAGCCTCATAAAGAGGATATTGCCTCTTCGGTAAACGCTTCCTCTCCTGGGGAAAGAAAAACATAAAACTCTGGATACTGCCCTTGTATAAACAGAAAATACTCCGTGCTAAGGAGCGGCTGCTTTAATACAGTTCCTAAGGAGAAAAATATACGCCTGCGTACGCAGCGGGCAGTGCTTTAAAACCTGTTTTACTCTTCAAAACCTTATTTATTGGAGGTAGTTAGGGGTGTAGCTGCTATTTCCAAGGTATATCGGTGACCACAGAAGCTTCCACTCACTGAGAAAAACGTTTTTCGGCCCGTTGGCCGTAAAGCATCCAGAACTACATCCGGAAAACAAGTTTTCAAACCGATTTTAAGGCGGACCGACGCGTTCCCAGGCAAGCAGAGAGGAAATGAGTGAAAACTAATGGAAATCCGTAAGTAGTCAAAGCCGTGATCTAACTGTTAATTACTTCTAAGTGGAAACCAGCATTAGACAAACTGGTCGATCCGTGGGGTTTTGGGGGTTTGGTGGGGTTTTTTNGCGAAGTTGCGTTTCGCTTAGAAAAGAGAAAAAAGATTAAGAAATGGTGATCTGAAGGCGATGGTATTTTTAAAATTATTTTTAAAATTATGCCATGAAAGGGTATTTAATTTGTCTGCTTCTCGGAAGAGGTAAAGGTCTGGTCCGTTGTATTATACAAAACCTTGCTTGGCCAACCGGTTTTTCTCGGAGTTTAACGCTTTAAGTTCAAGCGTTAAACTTAAGGGAAATAGAAATAATTTAGGCACGGAAGGATTTCGGGCTGGGTGGCGGCGTTAGCTCTCGGCGCTTTGATGCGGGTTAATTTAAGGCTTTCAATTAACAGTACAATAGAGGAAATGGGGGGGGGGCTACTTGCAGTTGCAGGGTGATGCTCTCTTGTGTGATGAGGCCGGATCAGCCCGAAGAAGCGGGGAACCAGGTCCCTCCGCCTCAGCGTAAGGGAAAACTTGGAAAATTGTACAAATGGGAGAGTGGTAGGAAGTATTACAGGAGAGGAAGAGCTGGGCCGGAGCTCGTGAGGGGCCGCGACGGCAGAGCTGGTGCGAGTAGAAGGACGCAACCGGTGCCGGGGAGACCCCCGTAGCCGGCGTGTACGGCTCTGAAACCACCCACGGGAGAATATCCCGGGCTCTTCCGGCAGCCTTTGAATTTCCCTGCCTTTTCAGCAATTTCTCCTTCCAGTAACGGAGCTCCCTTGCAAGGGTCTCCCTTGGGTGTTCCCGCCAAAGCGGAGGGGCTCGATGCGACCTCGGTTTCCCTGTCGGGAGACGCAGAGCCGGATCGTGATGCTTTCCGAGGTTGCCTCCCCGCTCCGAGGTGCCCGGTGTCGCTCGGCCGTGCTGCAGCAGAGGGTGCTGTGCCCGTGCCGTGGGCTCTTTGCCTGCGCCAGGGGTTCCCGGTGCCCAGCTGAGCACCCCAGGGATCGAAACGCTGCAGGCATGGGGATAACGCCAGCAGATGTGAGGTGCCTCAGGCATACCGTGAAGGGGCACAAGCTCCGTGGCGTGCGCTTAGAAGCCCTTTTCCAACCTGCCCAAAGCTTTAGAGCGATCTCTTTTTGTGCAAATGCTCCTCCTCTGCCCTGGTTCTGAATCCCAGAGGTGCTGGTTTGAACCTTTGTCCTTCTGATGGTGCTGGTGTCCCACGATGGAGAGGTCTCCTGGAAGGGGCATCCCTCACTGATGACTGTCCTTTATTCCCGT
>VXBH01004055.1:49649-88734 GCA_013400035.1 Rynchops niger
TTTTTTTCTTTTGCGGAGCCCGACACGGCTGTTCATTTCATTTGGGCGGCTACGTCCCTTTGGCGCCGTTATTAAAGTTATTAAAAGAGGGTTATGGCCGGCGCGGCGTTTGAGGGTGAGGGGGGGAAGAGGAGAAGGTGGCACCACCGAGGGTCGCCGCTCGGTTGGGTGAAGGGAAAAGGTTCCTTCCCCTCGCGCAGGTTGCAGTCGCGGCGCTCGGAAGCAGCGCGCGGCCAAACCGAGCCCCTCGTATTTGGGAGTAAAGGTCAGTGCCTTAAATTGCCGACTTCACAGCACGGAGTCGGATTTACCCTGGAATCCGGCTGTCCTGAAGAATTAGTGGCTTCTGGATGCGTAATATAGCAGCAAACAATAGATCTGCTAGAGTTTGTTTTAATTTTCGGGAATAAGTGAATTAGTAGAAGCCATTCCTCGCCACCTTGTCGCTTCTTTAAAAGGTGTCGGATGATTCCCTTTGGGGGGAAACACGTGTTCAAACCCTGTTTTTCTCTTATAGTGAAATATCTTTTTCTTCTCGCGGTTCGTCTTCTCTCCAAGCGGAGATTCCCCGCCAGAGGGATTTCTCCCCGCACACTGAAAAACCTGCAATAATGTGGGCATTCCCTTTGCTTGGCTCCGATTTGCGTCGGATCGCAGCCTGCTGTAAGCGATCCCGCCGTGTTTCCGAGCAATCCTTTCCCGCCTGCCCAGCACCGGGGGGTTCCAAGTGTCAGAGGGGGATTCACTGGTCTCTTCTTGCCGACTTTTGGGGAGCGGGGGCTGAGGTGGGGAAGGGAGTTGGTGGCTCTGCCGCTTCCCGAGTTGCGTCTCTGGTTTCCTCAGAGATCACGGAACTGTGGAATCGATTTGGTCGGAAGGGACCTTTGAGATCATCGAGTCCAACCATCACCGCCAAACCCACCACTAACCCACGTCCCTCAGCACCATGATTCCACGTCTTATAAATTCATCCCGGGGTGGCGACTCCACCACTTCCCTGGGCAGCCTGTTCCAATGCTCGATAACTCTTTCAGTGAAAAAATTTTTCCTGATATCCATTATTTTCATAGAGAGGGCTCTCAGCCTTTGCTTGGCCAGGATATCCTTATTTATTTCCCTGGAATGTTGGTTGTCTGCTCTTCGAGAGTGGGATCCGAGACAGGCGGGGATGGAGAAAGCGGAAGAACGATGTGAAAAGTTCAGGGCTTTGTTGGGATGTTTGGGAAGGGATTAGGGAAAAGCCTGCGCCGTCTCTGAGAGGAGAGATGGATCGGGCGGAACTTCACGCCCCGCTGGGGAGCGGGATGAGGCTGCTGCGAGTGCGAGTCTCGCCGGCGTAGGGTCTCCAAATGTCCTCGAGGTGGACCTGTCCCGTGTCAGGAAGGCCGTGGCTGGCCTGGTTTGTGTTAGCACGGCCGGGAAACGGGTTTGGTGGTGCCCAGGACCATTCTGCCCAGCAGAGCTGGGACAGCGTGGAGGGGGAGAGCGTGGGATGCTGGAGGCCCTGGCAGCGGTGGTGAAGGAGCTCAGTTTGGTCTTTCCGTGGCGTTTCGGGAGTGTTTACCCAGCGCGTTTGTATTTTGTATCAAAGGAAAAAAGGAGGGAGTTGAAAGCGTCTGACCCTTGGCTGGCATCCTGCGAGCAACCTTACCTTCCTCCCGGCCCACCGCTCGCGTAAGGGAAACAGTTACGACAGAGCTCAGCTATTCGGGATCCCTCTCGCTCGCTCTCGGCTAATTTATGAGATAAGAGGCTGTTGAAGAATGTATATCGGGAAGGATGTGCAGAGCAGGGCTTGGGGGACAGGGGAGGGGGCGGCTGGACGGGGGGAGGGCGAGAAATGGAGAAAGAACAGCCAAAGGCTAAAAGTTTGGAAGATTTGGGGGTCAAATTGTAGTCGGGGAAGACGACAGTTGGTTAAGTAGAACGGGACAGATTTCAGGGAAGGCACGCGCGTCCTGTGGAATGAAGGACCTGGCACCGGGACACGGGTTTTTTAGCGGAGCCCTCGGGAGCGTGTGTTTGCGGGGCGGCCGTGGGTCCGGCCGTGCTGCCGGAGGGGTGGCCCCAGCCTCTGAGCTGGGGGCGAGCGAGTGAGCGCCGGGCGTTTTATCAGCGGGGCAGCGGGTGTTTGCGTTAGAGAAGGGTTTTGCCCGCCGGAGCGCGCGTGGACGCGTGTTAGTGGGATCGGTTACTTTCTGGGTGATTTTTGTTGCGCATTCGTGTACGTGAGTGGGAAATGCCGCCTTGCAGCCCTGCCGGGAAGGCGTCTGGGCTCCCTTTTCCTTGGATGGAAAAGTAAAAAATGATGGGGATGAGGCAGAGAGCTGGACCCAGGACTCATGGTTTGGTTTGCACCTTGTCCACCGTGCTGTGTCGTAAGGGTCGGGTCTCCGCGTGTCCGCAGGAGGATTTGGCAGCTGATGGGAAGGAGCGGAGAAGGACTTCAACGATGAAACTTTCAGCGATGGAACGCCTGGACGCGTCCCTGTGCCCCCTGCTCTGGGTGACCCTGCTCTGGCAGGGGGTTGGACGGGATGATCTCCAGAGGTCCCTTCCCACCCCTGCCAGTCTGGGATGTGAAATAGTGAACCCACGAGCTTAAAGGAAGAGGAACGATGGTTTCTCTTCAGGGCTGCCCAGCACCTCGTGGTGGGGCGAAGCATCCTGGTGCTGGTGGTGCTGGTGACCCCACCTGCGAGTTACATCTCGCTGGGGTTATGCTGAACTTTGAATTTCTGCCAGGCGGGAGGTTGGGAGATGGCAAAAAAAGAGTCACAGAGAAACAAGGGACCGCTTTGGGGTCTTCCTGGGTGCTTAGGGGTGCAGAGGGGAGAGCGTGGGGCTGACAACGCTGGGAGCAGGGAGGGCAGGAGGACGGTAGACCCGGAGCCTCTGGAGCAGAGCTGTGGTATCATAGAATCACAGAATTGTCAGGGTTGGAAGGGACCTTAAAGATCATCTAGTTCCAACCCCCCTGCCCTGGGCAGGGACACCCCCCACTAGATCAGGTTGCTCAGAGCCCCGTCCAGCCTGGCCTTGAACCCCTCCAGGGATGGGGCTTCCACCAGCTCTCTGGGCAACCTGGGCCAGTGTCTCACCACCCTCATGGTGAGGAACTTCTTCCTAACGTCCAATCTGAATCGACCCCTCTCTAGTTTTAATCCATTCCCTCTGGTCCTACCATGACCCGACATCCTAAAAAGTCCCTCCCCGGCTTTCTTGTCGGCCCCCTTAAGATACTGGTAGGCCACTCTAAGGTCTCCTCGGAGCCTTCTTTTCATCTATCATGGTGCTGGCTGGAGGGCAGAACCCATACATGCCCCCCAGGACACCCAGCCCCACGTACATTTTTAGGCATTGACATAGCAATGCAACTACAGTGGGGCGGAGCATCGAGTTCTTTTGAATTATACGGAAGAATGGTTTTTTTTGGGAGCCGGTCTTCACCTTCTGCCTGTCCTGTGGCTGGCCGGCCCTTAGCTTCTGCATCCCCCAAATGCATCTCCGAGGTTTGATGCTGGGCTGGACTTTCCTGCCCTGCCTGCACGGAGATTTTTGGTGTGGCGAGAGGAAGGGCAGAGGGAAAGCCCCGGGGAAAGGCTGCGGAGAATCTTGGGCTCCAGGCGAAGAGCCCAACGTGGTCTCTGCTGCGGGCGCTTCGTGCCTGGACCCGGCTCGCGGGAGGAGCGGGGCTGGGGAAGCGGTGGCTTTGCAGGGTGACAGTCTCTGCGGGGGCCTGGCTGGCGCCGTGGGGAAGGTAAGAGGCTTTGCGTGGAGTGCTTTTGCCGGACGGAGCGAGCCCGTGACAGAATGGTCCTGGGGAACCTGGTACAGCACAAACACATGACCATCCCTCCTGGTAATCCCCTCGCAAGACCCAAATCCCAGCGGGTAGCAGCAGCCTCCCAGCCTCCTCCCTCGCCCTCCCACGCTTCCCCGAGGGAATAGAAAAACCAGCAGGCAGCAGCCCGGCGACCTGGAGAAGCCGAGCTAGGCAGCATAATGACAGAGGGAGAGAGCAGGGAGGCGGCGGGAGCTTGACGTCTGCTCTCACCATGCTCAGGATGCGCTGGATCCGAGCAGGTAACAGCACAGATCCTCCCACCCTTCCACGGCTCGGCTTGCTTTCCCCTCTGCCTCTCCATCTCTCTTTCCAGTGTGGTTGTTTCCTGGTCCTCCTCTCTCTGCCCTCTATTTCGAGCCTCCCCTGCCCACCCGACTCGGTGTCTGCCTCTGGTCGGTGTCTGCCCTCAACAGGAGCAGGTAACACGAGGATGCTGGGGAGCCCAGCTCCATCCTAGGGCCTCAGCAGAGGAGAGAAGTGAGAAAAATCATAGAATGGTTTGGGTTGGAAAGGGACCTTGAAGCCCACCCAGTGCCACCCCCTGCCCTGGGCAGGGACACCTCCCACCAGCCCAGGTGGCTCCAAGCCCCGTCCAACCTGGCCTTGAACCCCTCCAGGGATGGGGCAGCCACAGCTTCTCTGGGCTCGCCACCCTCACAGCCAAGAATTTCTTCCCAATATCTCATCCCAATCTCCCCTCTTTCAGTGGAAAACCCTTCCCCCTCGTCCCATGGCTCCCCTCCCTGCTCCAGAGTCCCTCCCCAGCTTTCCTGGAGCCCCTGGAGGGACTGGAAGGGGCTGGAAGGTCTCCCCGGAGCCTTCTCTTCTCCAGGCTGACCCCCCCCAGCTCTCTCAGCCTGTCCTCCCAGCAGAGGGGCTCCAGCCCTCCCAGCATCTCCGGGGCCTCCTCTGGCCCCGCTCCAACAGCTCCGTGTCCTGCTGCTGTTGGTGCCCCGGGGCCGGGGGCAGCGCTGCAGGGGGGTCTCCCAGAGCGGAGCAGAGGGGCAGAATCCCCTTCCCCTGAGCTCACCCCCAGCAGCCTGCAGCGCTTGGCTGAGGCCCCGGGGACATTCCTGGGCACTGGGGGAAGCTGCCACCTCCATCCCAGCAGGACCCGCTGCAGGACGTTCCCAGAGTCTTCAGCCAAAGCACTTGTCCTCATCTGCTCCTCAGGGCAAGGCTGGCGCAGAACAATCTGCCGCTTCCAGCGTGGTCTTGTGACTGTGCTGGTACTTCCCTGGGGTCTTCCCTTTCCCCTCAGTTTCCCCCAAACGCCTTTTTCCTGGTTTGGGAAAAGGACAGGAGGCATCTAGATGGAGTAAGGCCAGGAGGGTGGATCCCTGCAGGCGGCCGATAAGGGCTGGGTTGTGATTCAGACGGATTTGAGGTGAGCACACGCCCGCGGAGGCTCCGCCGGGGACGGAGAGAGGTACTTTGCCCATGTCCTGGTTAATGTGTCTTCCACGGGTTGGCGTCCTGGGAGCCATGCCTGGACCCGGACCAGGATGGGGGGTGTGGGGAGAGGCGGCCGCCGGGGCGGGTTGGAAGGGAGTCCTGCGGGAGGTGTGACCAGGGCGATGGAAACGGGCAGGTTGGTGACTCAGAGAACGGGTTGTCCCGCCTGCTCCCGCTGCCCGGGATTGGGGTTGCGCGAGGGCTGCTGCCTGCAAGGATTATGGGGAAGAGATGCCGGTGAAGGAGGAGCATTGTTGGGGCAATAAACCTGGAACAAAATGGCACGGTTAGCCCGGAGAGAGCTGGACATCGCCTGGAGAAGTGCCGCCCCAACCTGAGGGGCGCGTTGGGAAGCTGGTTTTTGCCTCCTGTCCTAGTTCAGTGATCTGCTTTTTGCCTTCTGCTTTCACCCTGGTTTTCTTGCCCATGGTCACGTAGTGAGAAATAAAACCAGAAAGAGTTTTTCCGAAGGTGGAAGAGAGATGGGGCCCTGCCGTACTTGCCAGCTTCTGGTCGGGGGTCCCAGTGGATTCCTCCTGCTGGGACGAGACCCGAGCGACCTGGAGCTGCGCTGGGAGGGTGCCGGGCCGTGGCCGATGAACCCTTGGCCGGCAGCAGCTCTGTAGGTCTCTGCCCTTGCTCTGCGCTGCCCAGAGAGGGTCCTAGACCGTGGCTTGGTGTCCCCCCCGTCTGTCCCTGCCCAGGGATTCCCCATCCCGGGGATGGGGTTGCTCCAGCAGGGCTTGCTGGGTAACCCCCTTGCTTCTTCCCAGTGGTGTTGCTGGTTGGACTTGGACTTTGCCCTCTCTGATAAGCACCCCCGTAAGGTAAATGTGTCTGAGGAATAATTAACTCGCCTGTGCGTTGCCAGAGGACGAGGGAGCAGCTGTGACTGGAGACACAAACAGGAACAGGCTTGTGGCTTTCGGGCCCGAGCCGGTGGTTGCCAGATGCCCCTCCCGCGCACCAGCTCATGGGCCGGCATCCTCCTGGAGAGAGGACCCACACCATGGCTTCCTTGGTGCTTTCCAGGCAGATACCAGAACTAGGGGTGGACGCGAGGGATGAGATGTGTCAGATCTGCAGGGGAGGTGCAGAGTCCAAGGGAGGACGGTGCTGCTGCGTAGGGAAGAGGGGTGGTTCTAGAAGCAGAGGGTGGATTGCATTGGACACCACCCTGGGCCATCCCGGGGTTCCCACTCATGGTTTCATGGATATGAACAGCAGGAGAAGCTCAACACGAGCCAGCAACGCGCGCTGGCAGCCCAGAACCCCCCGCAGCCTGGGCTGCACCCCCAGCAGCGTGGGCAGGGGGGCGAGGGGGGGATTCTGCCCCTCTGCTCCGCTCTGCGAGACCCCCCTGCAGCGCTGCCTCCAGCTCTGGGGCACCAACAGCAGAAGGACACGGAGCTGTTGGAGCGGGGCCAGAGGAGGCCCCGGAGATGCTGGGAGGGCTGGAGCCCCTCTGCTGGGAGGACAGGCTGAGAGAGCTGGGGGGGGTCAGCCTGGAGAAGAGAAGGCTCCGGGGAGACCTTCCAGCCCCTTCCAGTCCCTCCAGGGGCTCCAGGAAAGCTGGGGAGGGACTCTGGAGCAGGGAGTAGAGCGATAGAATGAGGGGTGATGGCTTCAAACTGGAAGAGGGGAGATTGGGATGAGATATTGGGAAGAAATTCTGGGCTGTGAGGGGGGTGAGCCCCTGGCCCAGGTTGCCCAGAGAAGCTGTGGCTGCCCCATCCCTGGAGGGGTTCAAGGCCAGGTTGGACGGGGCTTGGAGCCACCTGGGCTGGTGGGAGGTGTCCCTGCCCAGGCTTCAAGGTCCCTTCCAACTCTAACCATTCTAGGATATATCCTTTTATTCCTACCGACTGGCACCCTTTGGCATACCCTTGCTTATCTTCCAGACCTTCTTTCTCCCGTGGCACCGTTTACCCCGCACGGCAGGGACAGAGGACATCTTCTGTCTGATTTGGTGGAGGTGGACGGTTTGGTCACCCCAGGTCCCTGCGTTCCTCACTGTCTCCCAGCACACCCCGGAGCGCGTTCAAGGCACGTTCGAATGAACGGCTTCCTTCCCGAGGGAAAATGTACTGTGATACTCAGGGTCCACCACTTATCTCCCAGAACTTTGTCTGTTGTGATGCAGTTGCTCAAAATGGCGAAAGGGAGACCTGGGAGCGGGACTGGGAAAAGCAGCCAGCCCCGGCGGCACAACAGAGATGCCAGATTTTTTGTGGATTTTCTGTCTTTTTTTTTTTTTTTTTTCCCCACTCTTCCCCATCCCTCATCCCTTCTGCTCTAGCCGGTCGGCTTTTCTTCAGCTGCTCTCCTTGTTTTGCGGTGTACTGAATAATGCCCTAAGTGATTGCACACTCCATCGGTGGGGAGTGCAGAAAAAGCAGGGCTGTGGTTGTAGAGCAGCGTGTGGTGCGAACAGAGGTGAACAGACTGCCTGAAGCCGCCTGGGATGGGACCGGGAGCGAGTAAGGAGCTGTGAGGCACCTGCCATGCCAACAGCCATGGGCCAGCTTTGGTGAGATCTCGCCTTTTTAAAAAAATAAACAAACCCAAACAGTAATTAAATCAATTATTTGCTGTGACTGATTTAAATTTTTTTCCTGTAGAGCCTTTTGTCATCACCCCAAGGTTGCAGCGGTGTATTGTCTCAGGAGACTTGGAGTGAGAAATCGATCTGGTTTTTCTTACCCGAGGAGAAGGAGATAGTGACGGGTGGGGAGGCGGCAACGCAGGGGACGTGGGGATGGTCCCAGTAGACACCAGCGGGGTTTCCAAAAGAGTTGGAGGCCTAATTCCTGCAAGATCTGTCTGCTTAGATGGCAAGGACCAAAAAGCGTGGTGAGCCGCTCTTGTCTGCAGCCTTGAGAAGTGGACGCAATATAAAGAGTCCCTTCAACTTAACGGGGAATATGAAGATTCACTTAGTTTGTGTCTGACAATACTTATTAATCCCCCAAGTGTCATTTAGGACTTTTAATCCCGTGTGCCGATTACAGCTGACTGCTAGAAATCTAGATAAACAGGAGACCAAACAACTCATCAGCCTGCCTGATCTTGGCTTATCTCTCCAGTTGTGGCAAGCAGTGGTTATGGACATCCCTTCAATAAAGCACGAAAAAGCGCGCTTCGACTTTATTGGAAATGAAACACCTGCTTAAGTAAAGTAAAAGCTTAAAACCCGTGCCTTGTAAGGGCCATCAAGCCATTCCGTAGTCGGCTGCTTGCTGGTAATGTAATCAATGCTCTCCTCAGGAGAAGAACAGAAATGGTCTTTTCCCTCTTGAGGTGCCACCAAGATCTGAGGTCAAGGAGAAGTTCTGGGTAGGGGCGAGCAGGAGGACTGCCGTCCATCTCCCCTCCTTCCTCTCTACTTGAGTTCAGTCTTTGGAAAAGAGGTGTTGGAGGAGCGGAGGGTGAGGAGTTTTCACCTCCAGCACAGCGGAACGTGTCGTGCAGAGAGAGGGGTGATAAATGATGTTGCGAAGCTCATCTCGTTGGTGTTGAGGGGCCGAAGGGACGCAAGAAACAGGGATGTACAGGCTGGGGATGGGCTTCACAGCCCAGAACGAGAAGTTTGGGTGCTGGTGGTTGTGCTGGTGTGCAGGAGCTTGGGAAGAGGAGCGCGTCAAAAGTCAGCCCAGTCCAACGGGATGGTCTTGTGGAACATCAGGGTAGGGACCTTTCCTGCTCCTCTGCTTTTAGACACAGGTACTGTGACTCTGTTACACCCAGGAGGCATCTGTGGATGCAGTAAATCATGGATGATCACCAATAGAGATTTTTTTAGCATGAATTTTCAGCGCAGTGTCCTGCTTTGGGTGTCCTTGCTTAATTAAGGTGAGGCAAATTTGTAGGTGATCACGACATGAGCTATGGTTGGCTTTGAAAGAGATGAGGATGGTAGTGGTGACATCGAGCTGCAATGTGTAGTACGGTTGGTACCAGAGACCAGGAATATTTTCAACCACTGGTGCAGAGCAAGGCCTTGTCTGCAGGACCCAAGGCGTAGGCTGGAATGCTTTCGGTTGGCTCTCTGAAGGAGAGAAGTTGTAGGGATTGCTGGGCTTTTTTGTTTAAACCCTTTTCTCTGTGGTTTTGGAAACCAAACCACAGTGAGAGTGAGCTTTGAGAACGAGATGGTAGGAAGGGGATGGAGAAAGTTGGTCTGATGTCTCCTTGTTTTGTGTTTTAAGATGCAGGTTGCTCAGGCAGTGAACAATCAATGTCAGCCAGTGAGAAGGGGACGCGTGTTTTAGGAGTGCAGGTTGCTCCCCGGGGACAATCCCTGCCTGAAGGAGACTTGTGGAGGCCTCTGTTTTTGCAGAACTAAACCCCAAGTTCCATAGAACCTGTTTCTTCTTTGATCAGCCTGTTTAAATGGGTCAGGTGGGTGGTTGAAGGCTTTCGTCAGTGCAGGAGAGCCCTGTTAAATCGTTTGATTTTTGCTCTTTCACGGACTTTATAGCCCTCAATAAATCCAGAGGCTTTGCGTCAATGAGCGGTTGGGAAGTCTCCTGTTGTTACCGTGTTTGTCCTCATTGCTGGTTGTGTTGCAGCAGGGGTGAGCTCCAAACCTCTGTGGGCTGACAGTGGGAGACCGGCCAAGACTTTCTGGCCCAGGTGAAGTGTGGAAGAGCGGAGAGATGAGAGGAGCCTCCCCACTTCCAGAGGCAGCTCAGGGCCACCTGGGATAAAGTGACCTCAGGAAATTCAACAGGGGCAAGTGCAGGGTGCTGCCCCTGGGGAGGAATAACCCCCCGCACCAGGACAGGCTGGGGGTGACCTGCTGGAGAGCAGCTCTGTGGGAAGAGACCTGGGAGTCCTGGGGGACAATTTGATGCCCATGAGCCAGAAATGTGCCCTGGTGGCCAAGAAGGCCAATGGCATCCTGGGGGGCATCAGGAAGAGTGTGGCCAGCAGGTGGAGGGAGGTCATCCTCCCCCTCTGCTCTGCCCTGGGGGGGCCACATCTGGAGCTCTGNAGGCTGCCCAGAGCGGTGGGGGAGTCTCCGTCTCTGGAGACATTCAAACCCGCCTGGACGCGTTCCTGTGCCCCCTGCTGTGGGTGACCCTGCTCTGGCCGGGGGTGGGACGGGGTGATCTCCAGAGGGTCCTTCCCACCCCTGCCAGTCTGGGATTCTGTGACCTCTCCTCTATGTTCTTATCCCCTTCTGCTCCTCTTTTCTTACCTGCTGATTTCATAAGGCCCAGGCAGTGGCAGTAAGTTTTTCAATGAAATTACTTCCTGATTTTTCCCTACTGTGACAGTACCATTTCCCAAAAGAAAGATGCTTAACTGAGTTTCAGATGAGAAGGAACTATAAGATCTTCTGGCCCACATAACAGCTTTGAGCAATGCAACCTCCAGCTGAAACTGTGGAGGAATAACAGCTTTGGTGTTCTTTTACTGCCACAGGGAATTTATCTATGGGATTGAGGTGGACATCCTGGCTTTGTCAGGAGAACCGTGGGGCTTCTCATCGTGTGTGGTTGTAGGTTTGTGTTTCATCTGTAAAAAAAAAAAAAAACCCCAAAAAACCCCAAAAAATCCCAACCAAATAAACTCAACCAACCATGAACCCCATAGCTCTGGTTTGGGGCTTTTACAGGAAGGAACGTGTCCTGTTGAACTGTGAGAAACTGGTCAGACTTTGCCCTTGAGAGTCTGTATGGGCTGAGAACTTCTCCGAGGGACTGGAGAAGTCAAAGTCAGGCCTGTGAGCCCTTCTCTGAAGGCATAAGCAGGGGTCTCTTCCAGACGAAACAATCTGCAGATGTGGGCCGTGCCACCATTTTACAGCATGAGTCCAGGCAGTTCCCCATTGCTTTGCCTGTGTCAGCCCTTTGTGTAACCGACTGCTACAATTTCGGAGCAAGATCCATCTCTTCCTTTCTTGTAGTCAAGGAACTACACAGAAACGAGAGGCCAGTAATCTTGGGAATTTCTTTCCCAAGAGATCATAGAATCATAGAATGGTTTGGGTGGGAAGGGACCTTAAAGCCCACCCAGTGCCACCCCCTGCCCTGGGCAGGGACACCTCCCACCAGCCCAGGTGGCTCCAAGCCCCGTCCAACCTGGCCTTGAACCCCTCCAGGGATGGGGCAGCTTCTCTGGGCAACCTGGGCCAGGGGCTCACCCCCCTCAGAGATCGGAGTTCTGGGCGCAGGCGCTGTAAAAATGCTGGAGACTGCTATGGTTGTTCACCAAGTGTGGACTTCTGGGAAGGAGTCTGCTCAGCTCTCCTTTCTGCTGGGTGCCGGCATGGTGTGCAGGGAGAGGCGATGGGCGCAGGGTGGTGGCAGTCCCTTGGCCAGCAGTGCTTTCCTGGCAGGGTCTTCTCCAGCCAGGAGGTCAGCTCCAGCCCCATGGAGAACCTGGCAGGGAGATGGCAGGGTGATCAGCCCCTGCGGGACCGCTGAAACCCATTTCACATTTGAAGACGTGGTTGGGTGGAAAGGCTCCAGAAAGTTCACCTTGAAGGAGGTGCATCAACCTGAAAGTCCCATTATTCAGCTCTAGACCTCAAGCATAAGCGCTAACGTACTTCACTAGTGGCATGGCGTTGCTCTTCCCGAGATTCACGTGTGTGAGCAGACTTCTAGGAGAGACCCAGG
Source organism: Rynchops niger (assembly GCA_013400035.1). Taxonomy (NCBI): domain Eukaryota; kingdom Metazoa; phylum Chordata; class Aves; order Charadriiformes; family Laridae; genus Rynchops; species Rynchops niger. The sequence continues at coordinate 61,581 of VXBH01004055.1, forward strand.
AATCTGCAGAAGGGGCAAGTGACTTTTCTATCGTGACAGACCCCAAGTCGCACAATGAACCTCCAAAAGAAGTGAAGTGGGGGTCTGGCAGGAGATGGATCCTTGCTGCAGGCTACCCTCGTGCTTTTCCAAAGGGGCCTGTCACAAAAGAAAGGAAAGTGGGGATATAAAACTTATAAAACTTCAGCTCTGAGGTTGAGGAATGCTTTGTCTCTTGTGTGTCAGCCTCCAAGGAAGTTCCTTCACGGCTGGGCACTGTCTGAAAGGCTTGGGCCAAGGGATGAACCCATTGTGCTGTGCCAGAGGGAGGTGTCCGGTGGGAGCGGGACGAAGTCAGTCCTCTCCCCACTCTCCTTCCCTGGACAACTCATGACTTATGGAGCTGTGGTAACACGCTGCGAATGAGTTTTGCCAATAGAACTCTCTTGGGCAGATCGGTGAACAACAGTGGGGATAAGGAAATAGGAAAATATTGTCAAAAGTGTTCCTGAACTGCTGAAAATCCTAAATCAGCTTCTGATCACTGAGTTCCTTCTGAAACCTTTGTCTGTAACTCAACTAGGTGGAGAACCTGAGGGACAGTTGAACAGTGGTTGTGGTTTTCCATGCTGAGAAAGTTTGATTTTGGCTCCCTGAGCTTCTTGCATCTGTTGAGACACCGTCTGCTGCCTCCATGGTGTGTTGGATTCAGAGCACTGTGGGCTCTACAACTAGGAGGGGCCTCCAAGGTGCTTTAGAAGGTAGAATTCCTCCTAGAGCATCACCTTGAGAGTAATTTGTTATACTTTCCAAAAGGTGGTGACCAGTAATGTTAAGATTCATATTTATTGGAGTCAGACACGAGGGCCTTGGGCCTGCTGTGGCTGAGCTTTGCAAGCGTGGAGGAGCAGATGGTCCGTGACCTGCGTGTTTTACCTCCCTGCGAGGAGCAACGCCTTATTTCATGGCGGACATTGTCAAATCTTGCACTCCAGGTGCCATATCCTCCTCGCCAGACTGAAACTGCCCCCCCAAGCAGGCTGCTATCTCCAACCTCATCACTCTCTACAACCACTTGGAAGGACATTGTAGAGAGGTCGGTGCTGGTCTCTTCTCACAGGTAATTAGTGATAGAACAAGAGGGAATGGCTTCAAGCTGCAACAGGGGAGGTTTAGACTGGACATGGGGAAAAACATTCTTCCCAGAGAGTGGTCAGACACTGGAATAGGCTGCCCGGGGAGGTGGTGGAGTCACCGTCCCTGAATGTGTTTAAGAGTCGTTTAGATGTGGGGCTGGGGGATATGGTGTAGAGGAGAACTTTGTAGAGCGGGGTTGGTGGTTGGACTCGATGATCCCAAGGGTCTTTTCCAACCTAAACAATTCCATGATTCTATGATATATGGGCGGATTCAACTGCTGTTCAGCCTCCTGGTAGTAAACAGACCAGACGGGGACTTCTGTGAAGCTTCTTGTGCATCCCTATTATTTCGCCCTTTTCCAAAGTCTCTTCTGTATTCACAGAATCCCAGAATCCCAGAATCTTCATGGTTGGAAAGGACCTTTCAGATCATTGAGTCCCACCAAACCCCCTACAATCTCTGCCACTAGAGCATGCCCTCAAGTGCCACATCCAGACGGTTCTTCAACACCTCTAGGGATGGGGACTCAACCCCCTCCCTCGGCAGGCCGTCCCAGTGCCCGACCACTCTGTCAGTAAAGTCATTCCTCCTCATATCTAACCTAAACCTCCCCTGCCGCAGCTTCAGACCATTCCCTCTGCTCCTGTCGTTATTCACCTGGGAGAAGAGGCCAACCCCCACCTCTCTCCACCCTCCTCTCAGGGAGCTGTAGAGGGCAATGAGGTCTCCCCTCAGCCTCCTCTTCTCCAGGCTAAACATGCCCTCTTTCCATGCCCTCTTCCAGACAAATGGAGGTGGGCCATGGATTCCAGTGACGGTATGGCGAAAAGCCAGGATGGTTTCTCCATCTTCTGCTCCATAGTCCCCTTGCGCGTGGAGAACTGCGGTCACTGTCAGAGCGAGTGGCTTTGGCCCAGGTTCCATTGCTGGCGGCGTGTCTCTACTGGTAACCCCTCTGCTCTTCGATGTCTCTACATTAACAGCTGTATTTTAGCTCTTTGTGACGTGGCGTTTGATCTCAGTCAGGTTCTCCCTGTCGGTTCCAATCAGGATGTTGTTTGGCGTGAAGCGAAAGGCACTGGAGAAATTCACAGCCGCGAACGCGGCAGGGCAGGGACTGTCTGGCTCATCTTCGAATTGACAACACCCAACCCAGAGGTGGGCTGCTGCAGAGGTACCTCCATAACAAGGGTATTTAGCAATCTAAAGATGCTGCTGGTACCGCGAGCCTTGAGCGAGAAGGTGAAAAGTGGATTTTGTAGGAAAGCCGGGCTTTCTGCCCTGTTTCCGATGAAGTCAGCCGAACTGCTGGGCTTCAGCCGGAGCTGTGGCCCACGTTTTTGGGGAAAGCAAAAGATGCATTTGGGATAAAAATAATTCCAAAGATAGCTATTCAAAGGGAGAGAGACAGCCTCCCAGCTCCGACAGATGCTGGGGTGGCAATGGGAAGCAATAGCACAGGGACCCCGGAGATGCTGGGAGGGCTGGAGCCCCTCTGCTGGGAGGACAGGCTGAGAGAGCTGGGGGGGGTCAGCCTGGAGAAGAGAAAGCTCCGGGGAGACCTTCCAGTCCCTTCCAGTCCCTCAAAGGGGCTCCAGGAAAGCTGGGGAGGGACTCTGGAGCAGGGAGGGGAGCCATGGGACAAGGGGGAAGGGTTTTCCACTGAAAGAGGGGAGATTGAGATGAGATATTGGGAAGAAATTCTTGGCTGTGAGGGGGGTGAGCCCCTGGCCCCGGTTGCCCAGAGAAGCTGTGGCTGCCCCATCCCTGGAGGGGTTCAAGGCCAGGTTGGACGGGGCTTGGAGCCACCTGGGCTGGTGGGAGGTGTCCCTGCCCAGGGCAGGGGGGTGGCACTGGGTGGGCTTTAAGGTCCCTTCCAACCCGAACCACGCTGTGATTCTATGGTTGTTGTTGCACAGGCTGGGGACAGTTGCAGGAGACAGATGATGTCGGGCTGATGGTAGTCAGGACCAGAGGAGCTGGCTGATGGACCAGGGAATTGGCCTGGGAGCAGTTGTGGCTAGAAGTGAGCAAACGTCCCAGCTGTGAAATTCTTGTGCACATGGGGCACGGGCGGCGAGTGGGGCTACGAAAGGGAGCATCTACTCTGAGGAGGGCAGCCGGGCTTGGAGGAGTGTGGGGCTGCATCATCATCTCCCCGGTGGAAGTGATGAAGGTCCACACGCACGGGGCAGAGCCCCACAGAGCGAGCTGGGAATGAATGACCTTATGGTGACCTGGACAGAAGGCTCTAAGAGGTCTTTTAATCTATTGATCTAATGACTCATAACGTTTGTGTAATTTCCTTGCCTTCCCACTCTTGCCTCCTAACTCGGCTCTTTGTCACAGTTCTGGCTGGCAACGAGACAGACTTGTTCGCTCAGGACCCACACGCTGGTGCTTTAGAGCATCGTGAGCGTGTGATCTCCATGTGCTGGTGGAAGGAGCTGGGGATGCTTCTTATTCCCCGTTGTCCTCTGCGCCAGAGGGAGACGGAGGGAGCAGAGGAGGGATGGCTCCCTGCCCGGGCCAGGTACCAGGGGAGGGCTCGCAATTCCGTTCGCTGGTCCCTGACCTTCCTCACGCGTCTCTTCTGCGCTCAGTCCTTTGTGAGGAGGTCTTACCCATCATCGTCCCTCCCTCGCGCTTCTGCGCGCGCAGCTCAGGCTGTGCTGCCGTGAGGTTTATCTGGCTTTGAATCATAGAATCCTAGATTTGTCGAGGTTGGAAGGGACCTTTCAGACCATCGGGTCCAACCATCCCCAAATCTGACAAAAACCATCACTAAACCATATCGCTAAGCTCTATGTCTACCCATCTTTTAAATCCCTCCAGGGATGGTGACTCCACCACGTCCCTGGGCAGCCTCTTCCAATGCTTAATAATCCTTTCAGTGTAAAAATTGTTCCTAATACCCACCCTAAACCTCCCCTGGTGCAACTTGAGGCCGTTTCCTCTTGTCCCATCGCCTGTTCCTTGGGAGAAGGGACCGATCCCCCTGGGTACCCCCTCCTTTCAGGGAGCTGTAGGGAGCGAGAAGGTCTCCCCTCAGCCTCCTCTTCTCCAGGCTGAACACCCCCCAGCTCCCTCGGCCGCTCCTCACAAGACTTTGGGCACATCTCACCCTTATTTCAGTCCTGGTATTTGCCTCCGTTTGTCTAATGCGTGGAGACGAACTCATTCTGCCCCATCAAGAGCCCACGGAGGCGTTTTGCCCACGGGAATGTGTGCGGTCAAGTGCCTCCCACCAACCCAATGACCTCCTCATCCTTCCCACCCAGCGTCCTCCAGCAGCGTGCCAAGCACCTTCCCTCTTGGGTTGTACCGCTCCAGACACCCGCTGCTTTGAAGTGAGACCCAGACCAGCCGGAGAGCTCGCAGGGTGGATGGGATCCAAGCAGCACGTTTGGTATCTGCTTTGTATTGTCTGCTCACCGTTGGCTAAATCCCCGGTGCAGGAACCACGTTCTGGGGCCGGAGACAGCTCACGGTTAGTCAGAAAATGCAAACAACAAAAGAAAACCCGCCCCATTTTCAGTCTGAAAGCCTGTATGGAAATAGCCAGCGCGGCAGTAATCCCTAGGGCCTTCTTTTTAAGGAATTATTTTAATTGCATCGTTGCTTGTTATTTATTGTGGGTGGCTGAAGAAGGTTGGCTCGGCTCAGGAAAAGGCAGAGCATGAAGGTGACTGAGCTGGTCCTGGAACACCTTCTTGGAAAGGAGCTTTCTTGGAGCAGAGGGCTCTTTCGTCCGGTAGTTTGGGGTATGGAGGTACATCATGCAAGCTTAGATGTGGAGCTGAAGGGTGGAAATGGGTTAGTGCGGCCCCTTCCTCATGAGATTAATTAATCAGCTGGAGCCTAATTCAGAGTCGCACCTGTCTGAAGGATGTGTCCTGAGCTCTGGGTTTGGTGGGGAGCACCCTGAGTAAAATTCTGGGATATAACGGTCGGTATTGTCTTAAGATGGATGAAATCAGGGAGAAACAGTGTGCGCCCTGCCCTTCGGTCCATCCCTCTCTCAGGAGCACAAGCAGGGCAAGAAGTCCCAAGCAGGACCCATCAGCTCACGAATCAACCCCGAGCAGAAGCCAAGTGGTGGAGCAGGAGGGGTCTCACTGGACCATTTACACCACCCCCACCCTCCTGTGAAGCTGCCCCGGCTGTGGGACCACCTGCAAACACATCACTGATGCTCCACAGCTGCCAGGGAAGACTTGGACCACTGAAGAAGGATGCGTTGAGTCTCCTCCTTGGCAAAAGAAATGACCGCCCTGTATCTGTGTGCCTGACTGGTCCACTTCTCTTGGTCCCAGACCCTGGGAAGTGGCCCTGGCTCTTGGGAGGTTGGTGCCACACGTGCGGCAGAGGTAGACAAGGACTTACTGCAGCAACGGTAGAGGAAACCCAATGACCTAAGAAGCTTTTGGTGCCCTTTGTGATTTTCCCAGTCAGCTCTGGAGCAAATCCTGTTGTAGTGTAGCGCCGAGAGCAAGCGCTCTCTGGTTGCGCGTCCCAGCTGTATTTATGTGGCTCAGCTGCCCAGAGAAGCTGTGGCTGCCCCATCCCTGGAGGGGTTCAAGGCCAGGTTGGACGGGGCTTGGAGCAACCTGGGCTGGTGGGAGGTGTCCCTGCCCAGGGCAGGGGGGTGGCACTAGATGATCTTCAAGGTCCCTTCCAACCCACACCATTCTATGATTCTAAGAAGGAAAAGCCCGATGACCTGATGCTCCTGCTTGTGAAAGATCGGTGTCGGTTGCACAAAAGTAGTGATGGCCCTCCCCAAGCCCTGGCAAAAGCCCCATCTAGATAAATCGCTCTGTTTTCTTACTCTCAGCCTCCTCTGGAGGCTGTCCAGACTGGACAGGAGAGACCTTGTTGCCTCCCAGTTAGAAGGGAGGGAACGAGGCGCCCGATCTGGACGTGGTGTTCCAGGCGATGCTTGGCTGCCTGGAGGTTTGTATTCTGTTGCCGTTGGATTATTAATCTTCCCGCTTAAGGATTGTTTTGTGCCGGGGTTGGTTTTCCAGGAGAGGCAGCTCCGAGCCCTGAGTCCCCCCGCGTATGTGGTGTGCTCCTCTTCCGAACTGGGCTGAAAGTGGTCTCCGGAGCGGCTCCTGGATGGCCGAATTTCCGAAGAGCCTGGAAAAGAAGCCACAAGCCCAGCAGCGTTGGTGGCCCTGCAGCGAGGTCGGTGTCCGGGGACTGTGTCCCTGGGCTCTCTCCCTGGCGGTGGAGGAGCAGCGGTGACATTGCTCAGCCATTTGCCACCAGTCCTTGTCAAGTCCTTGTGCCTCTCGGGGTCTTTATTGCCTCTCCCGGTCACCGCCGAGCATGGCAAGGTGGGCCACAGTCTCTGCTTAATGCCAGTACGTAGCTGTTAATATATATTATTATTTTTTTTTCTTGTATTATCAATAATTCACACTGAAGAAAGTTTACGTTGACAGGGAAAAGAGCTGTGCTGGACCTTCTTCACCGCCACCGTGGTGACGGGGAGTCGTGCACACAGGGGTCACCCTATAGATCCGGAGGCTGTGCTGAAAAAAGCCTTTCCTGGTTCCCAACTTCTTCCTGAGCTGGGGAACGGAGGCGTGTTACGACTTTGAAGAACCCACACCAATTTATTGTCGTTTAGACAATTATTCTCTCACCATGTGACCCCTCCCCACCCAGGAAGGGGAATCGGGAAAAACAAGGAAACTGCAGGGCTGAAATACAAAGAGATTTAATAGAGTGAGACCAGGTAATTAACATTAATAATAGTAAAGAACGAGTGTTGATCCCGATACCAGTATGAAATCCACACGGATTATACTCAAGGATTATAATGTGGGACCCTGCGAGCGCTGCGGCTGCGGGAGGAAGGGAAGGGCTCAAGGCTCCGGCACCAGGGCGAGGAGTGCTCAGGATGGCAGCCGGCAAGGGAGAGGGAGAAATTCTCAGCAAACTGTCTAATTTATATCGAATGTGATGTTCCTGGTCTGAAATAACCCCGTTGGCAGCTTGGGGCAGGTGCCCGGGTCTCGCTCCTCCTCATCCCCGCACCTGGCGAGCTCGAAAACGCCGAGGCCTTGAATCCCCCACACCAGAGCTGGCTGTAAAGTAGATATTTCCACCAATTCAGACACCAGAGTCTTCTAAAAATGCAGTATTCCCTGGCATTAGAAGAGACCTTACTGAAAAATAAATTAATCCTATGTCGCTCACACCAGGACGAGGTGCAAGGGTGGCCGGGCCGACCTTGTGCAGTGGTCCCGAGCTCAGGAGACACCACATGAAGTGACCTTCTCTGGTCCTCTTGTCCCCCCTGCCAGCCCTCCGACACCCTCAGCCTGGAGAGGGAGATAACGGCGTTGTCTTCTGCCTCTGCGGGCCTCCAAACAAACAGGGCAATGTGCCCCCCTGGGCAGGCACCTTGGACCCCGCCAAATGGCGAGGCTTGTGTGGGTGCTGCTGTTCCTGCCATCTTAGGGCATGAATGGACAAGCAGGGCATTGACGGCTGCGGGGACATGCACAAACGCTTCACTGTGTCCCCTCTCACACCTTCCCCTCCTCCTCCTCGGCCCCCGTGCCCGGAGGACAATGGCTCTATCCATGCCAAGGTTCACAGCTGGCAAGGCCGGAGGAGAAGCCAGGACAAGGGTGGAGAGTCGGAAGGGGAAGGGACTCGGGGAGGGACAGGAGAAGGGGAGACGGGACATTTTGAGGGAATTTGAGAGGGGCTGGAGGAGGAGAAGGCGCGGAGAAGGCAGGGGGAAGGAGGGAGCAGGAAGAAGAGGGCTCAGGAAGGTTTGGGAAGGAGGATGGCGCTCGGTCATCTCTTCTGCGTGGAGCTGCTCACCGTTTCCCGCAGGGCTCCCCGAGGGACATGCCCATGCCCTGCGCTGGCTCCTCACACCTCTTCTGCCTTGAGATGTCTCCCACCACACGCCTTGTCCTCCCCGAGGCCTGGGAGATGGAGAGAGGGCATTATCTATCTATCTATCTATACATATACGCCTGTAGTGCGTAGCTACTGGCTCGTATGTCAGGAACGGTGACGCTACGCAGCAGCTATGGGAGCGAGGGTTCCCGTGGGCCACGTTGAATGGTTTGGGCTACTTTCCAGCTTATCCCAAGGCGCTTTGGTCGGATATATTCTTCTGTGCGTGTAGAGCGAAGGAGTTGCGGGCCTGCGTGAGAGCAGAAGGAGCTTTCCCGGGGAGGTGGAGATGCCGCTGTGGATGGTGCTGCTGGTCCTGGACACTGGGCTGCAGGGTGGCCATGGGTTGGTTGTGGTTCTCTCTTCAGCCAGGTTGTTGCTCCAGGGTCTTCCTGGCCACTGGAGACCCTGTAACGCTTTTTCCTCGCTATGGTAAATCTGGGGTCTTGGCTAAATCCCACCAGTGCCGTATCTCCAGTCCTCCTGATGCTCTGCTTTCCCTGCATCCCACCCAAACAGGTGTGGGATAGTTTCTTCTCTCGGGAGTGAGGATCGCAGTGGGATTAGATGTGAGAGAGGGATGGGAGCTTACCGAGAGCGGGAAAGAGCTGCCAGGGAGGACGGGGTCCGATATGGCCGTGCTGGGTACAGTCCTGGCCTCTCCGTGGAGGAGGTGTTGGGTCCATGTTCAAAGACCCTCTTACCTGCTCCATTCTTTAGTTCCTTTTAAATACGTGACACCCAAATTAAGCTCCCTGGAGCCCACAGGTTCTGGGTAATGCCCAAATTCTCACAAACCTCCATCTCTGGAGCCCTGAGTTTGGTGTTTTCCCCAGGATCTTGCCCCACGGACCCCCACAGCTCAGCCTTGGCTGTGTTTCTGGTGTGACTTTGGATCTTGGTTCTGCTCCAGCATGAACGGGGGATGCACGAGCTGCCCCGTGTCTTTGGGCTGTCCTTGGTGATGGGCTGGCGGGGGATGTCCCCGGGATGGGACACAGGGTGGTGGCTGCACCTCTGTATTGAGGGGGGACAGTCCCACCTCTTGTGTTGGGACGGGGCACCTGCTGTGTTTGCACGTGTGGGGGAGAAGGGTGCCCTAATGCGACTGAAACTCCTCGGTGATGGCATTTGGGAGAGAGTAACCAGCCGGTGTAGCTCAGTGTAGCTCCGTCACCGTCGGAGCAAGGGAAGGTCCCTGAAGTCAAGCCATTGCATGCATTGACACCAGTGACAGCCCGTGCAGACCCCCGCAGGCTGTGCTGGAGGGCCCGAAGGAAGATGAGAGAGGGGCTCGCCCCATGGAGGAACCGTGCTGCGGCTCAGGGAGAGGGTCCGGGGGCCCCTCTCAGAGCCTCGGGCAGCCAGGGCTTCGCTCCGGGGTGGTCCCGAAAGCACTTTGGGGGAGATGGAGGAGTGGTCTGGCCTGGCATCCCACTCGGGTTACAGGAACCCCTTTTGCTGGGAGTGACTGGTTATCGTTACAGTCAGGTAATAAAGAGCATTAATTAATGAGGAATGCTGGGCCGGTATCTGGGGGGAGGCGGGGGCTGCGGGGTCGCCGTCCCTCCCTCCAGAGGGGATCTTTCGCCAGCTCCGTACCCTCTGGGCAGCCCAGGGTTGGGCGCGTGGAGTGATGGGGAGATCGTCCCTCTGTCCCTTACGCGAGGAGCTGTGTCCCCATGGCTGGCTCTTCATAGACTGGTTTGGGTTGGAAGGGACATTAAAGCCCACCCAGTGCCACCCCTTGCCCAGGGCAGGGACACCTCCCACCAGCCCAGGTTGCTCCAAGCCCCATCCAACCTGGCCTTGAACCCCTCCAGGGATGGGGCAGTGGGCTTCCTAAGCTGGCAGCCCAGGTCTCTGAGCAGGGACGGGATTTTCTCATGTCCCCTTGTCGTGTCCCACTCCAGGCAAGGCGGGCACGGCAGGGATGCTGTGTCCATCCTGAGTGAAGCAGGGCTGTCGCGCTGGGTGCTCCTTGTGCTTCTCTCTGCATGGCCGAGCCAGCCGGGCTCCTGCTGATGGAGGAGCAAGGCTAAAGCCGAACATCTGAAGCTCTGAAGCCCCGCAGCTCCCCGGGCTTAGGCGGTGTTTGGTTTGCCAGCCATGGCACGGATTCCTGGTGCTCGTGGCCAGGCCGGCAGCCAATCCGCCAGGACCGAAGGATAAACAGGGGAGGAAGCAGAAGGGGGTGCTGAGCAGCGCGAGGCCCCGGGAATGTGCCGATGCGGCAGCCGCCGATTGCACAACCCCTCGCGCATGGCCACGGGAACGTGCTCGGCACCGTGCCGGGGCTCTGCTCCTCACCACGGCGTGCTGTGCTTCGGAGCTTCGCCGTGCCCTGCCAGGTGATGGCTGGTGGGCCTTCGTGCCCAGCATGGATTTGTTCTGCTCGGCAACCGGTGCGAGCTGGAGAGCCGCTGGGAGAGGGAACGCTGCACCTTGCCCTGTGAGACCATCAGCCAGGAGCTCCTGGGGTCTCCTGGTCCTGTTTCACCGTGCACCCGCTGGATATTTTGGGTGTGCCTCCCTGTTCTTCAGTGCTTTGGTCACCGGGGTGTTCTGTGCCTCAGTTTCCCCATAAGCACCTCTCCCTAGTGCGCTTTGTTTAGGGAGGGCACCAAGCGGAGCTCTTTGGTGCTTTGCTGGTTGCAGTGAGCAGCTGAAGGACCATCCCAAAAGCCATGGGCTCTCCAGCATGCTCCAGCCGCCTGCCCTGTACAACCAGCACCAGGTCCGGAAGCCTCCTCTCCCCGCTGCGCCATGTCTGATGGCTCCCCGAGCCGCCTGCCCTTTGCAGCAGGCGTCAGGTGAAGGTTTGCATGCAGCAGGGTGATGGACCTGGCCCGTCTGTAGGTCAACGACATCAAAGCAAAGGGCTGGTGGCACTATGTCCTGCAGGCTGCTCCCTCTCCTGGGCACTGCCTGGCGCGTCCCTCCGTTTGAAGGCAGCTCAGCGGCGTTCCTCCAAAGCCCTGGGACTGCAGATACTTGTCCCCATCCCGGCCGTGCTGTCAATGGAGAGGCTGCCGTGGTGCCAGGGTCTAGGGCTTTAAGTTCGTCTTAATCACGGTCCTCTTCTTGCCTCGGGTCGGAGCACGGTGCTTCATTTGTAATGAAACCCTCGAAACCCAGAACAAAAATCCATCCTCCGGGACATGGCTTCGGTGCCCCCGGGGAGGCTCTGGGCTTGGCACAGCCTCTCCTCTTCCTCCTCGTCACCGCTGTCGTCCCCCCACCTTTGGCTGATGTTCCCCAGCCCGTGAAGATGGTTGACCTCCTTGTCATCTCCAGGTTCCCACATCTGGTTCTCGTTAGCAGATCCCAGGGTGAAGTTCTTCAGCGCTCTCCTTTCCTCCCACCCCCAGGTGACCCAGGCAGGATTATGGGTGATTAGAAGACAGGCAACAGAGCAAGAATAGTTGGGGGAGGGACTGTTATAAATAGAAATGCCATAAACTTATCAGCCTATCGCTTGAGGTAAATTCTGCTTTTAATCTCTCAGACCTGTAAATATGACGACTTGCAGGGGCCAGACACCGTTAACCCTTTCAGAGCCCCGTGGCCCACGTCTGATGGCGGCGGAGCACCTGAAAACGGGACGGGGGGAGCGAGTTCCTGAGCCGAGAGGATGTCACCAGGAGGGACGAGCTGCCAGACCCACGCCGTCGGAGCAGGCGTGGAGGGGGGAGACGGCGGGGCGGGAAGCACCTCCGTTTGGATGTCAGTCGTGTTTAGAGGTTTGGGGAAGGCAGAGAAAACCAGTCCAAACATTGGGATTCCTGACATTCTCACACGTACGGGGGCCTCTGCTCGCCCGGCTCTGCTCACGAGGAGGGTGCCGCGGGTTTAACGTCTTCTTGTTCTTCAGGCAAAGTTTACTTTTTGGGAGGGGGATCTCCTCAAGCCTTTGGCGAGGGAGGGGTGAGACGGCGGAGAAGGCGGAGGGGTGACACGGTGCGAGAGCAGGGCGGCAATGCGGGGGCCAAGAGGGACGTAGGGACCTGGCAGGTTTGGGAGTTTCTTTGCGGTGGTTGTGAAACAGAAGGTTGTCCTGGAAGGGTTTGCCCTGAGGAGTCTGTACAGGGAGGTCAGCGTGGTAGAAATGGCTGAATCACGCGGTCCTGGTACCCTCCTGCCCTGGGATGTTCGTTGAGGGAGAGCACTAATAAGCCGGTTTGCGAGACGGTGCTCTGGGGGTGCCGGCAGCACCTCTCCCAGCTTGTTGCTGTGGGCTGGAAGGAAGAATGCATCCTGCTGAGCTTCGGGGACGTCAAAGGGTGAGAAGATCTCCCACGTACTCTTTGGAGGTGGTGCAGAGTCATGGCCGTGGGCGGGGGGATGCTGTGTAGGGACTCCTGCTCTTCTCCCCGCGGTGAAAAGGCGAATGCCGGCAGCACGGGGCAGCTCAGAGCTTCCCTGGGCTCCTCCATCTCTCTTTTGCTGGGACGAGGAGATGTGGGAGTCCGTCTCCCGCGGAGCCATGTGGGTGTTGAGCTTCCCAGGGTCCCTCCTCGGTGGCTTCCTGCTCCCTCCTAATCCCCGCTCCGGAGGGGGAGGGAGCGTTGTTAGCGTCCTGAGGAGCTCGTGACTCAAATGGAGAAGCATTAGCTTTTAATTAATCACCTAAGCTGGCTTTTGGTAAGAGCCCGGCCTGCGTGGAAGCTGCGGGCGGTGGGACATTCCTTGTGCGCGGGTTTGCCGTCGAGACCCACTGCCATGACATCCCCCTTTCACCCTCGCAAGTGCCTCTTTCCCCAAGGAAAATCCGTCATTTTCCGTGGGCATCCCCTTCCCGTGGCACATGCGCAGCCACGGCTGTTATCGCCTCCCAGCTCCGCGGCGGCGCGGCTCTCGTGTCGCGGCGCTTATCTCCCCGCCTCACCTGGGTCTCAGCTGAGGGCTCCTGAAGGTGACTTTTAAGACAAGGTAGCAAAGAAATAGGAAATTCCAGCACACCGCTGCCTATTGAGGGTCTCCTGTCCTTTCTGGGTAGCTCCTGGGCTCCTCTTCTCCCATGGAGAAGCTCCTGGAGTTTGGAGGTTTGAGGGAAACCCACTGGGGTCAGACATCTTGAGAACTTTTCTTGGACGGGCTCAGTAGCTTGCGGAAAGGCAACAAAATCAGTAAAGTGCCTTTTTTTTTGCCTCTTCGACCCTGGGTCCCAACCCTGGACCTTGGGATGAAGACAAGTTTTGTGACAGCTTTTGCGGTGGCTGTTTGCCAGACATGTCTTGTGAGTTATAGCGCGGTGTCTTTGGCCAAGGGGGAGGCAGCGGAGAGCGGGGAGTGCTCACCCCCGGGCAGAAGGGCTTCAGCTGATGGTAAGGGGTCACGGTGGCCAAGGAGTGGCCGCTTGTAGAAGAGGTGCCTCGGTAGAGCCGCGCCTGGTGAAGTGTCGGGAGCAGGCTGTGGCAGATGTCCTCAGGGATAAGCGAGGGACACAAGCAGTCATGGTGCTGGCCATCAGTGAGCTCTCCCAGTCACAGAATCATAGAATTGTTTTGGTTGGAAGAGACCTTTCAGATCAAATCCAACCATTAACCCAGGACTGACAAGTTACCACTAACCCATGTCCCTCTGCACGACGCATACCCATCTTTTAAATACTTCCAGGGATGGTGACTCCACCATTTCCCTGGGCAGCCTGTTCCAACGTTTGATAACCCTTCTGGTGAAGCAATTTTTCCTAATATCCATCCTGAACCTCCCCTGGCACAACTTGAGGCCGTTTCCTCTTGTCCGATTGCTTGTTCCTTGGGGGAAGAGACCGACCCCACCTCTCGCCAACCTCCTTTCAGGGGGCTGTAGAGAGCGAGAAGGTCTCCCCTCAGCCTCCTCTTCTCCAGGCTGAACACCCCCAGCTCCCTCAGCCGCTCCTCACAAGACTCGTGCTCCGGACCCCTCACCAGCTCCGTTGCCCTTCTCTGGACACGTTCCAGCATCTCAGTGTCTTTCTTGTCATGCGAACCCTAACTCGAAGTAGGACAACGGCTTTTTGGTTGCTACCACGTCACTGCAATTTCAGGAGAGGACGTGGCTGTCACAAAGGAGTACCCTCGTGCCGACCTGGGGTCTGCAGCTGTAGAAGCGAGGTGCTGGCACAGCTTGAGACCTCGTGGGTTCTGCCTGCCCTGGCCTCTTCTTGCCTCGATGGCAGCAGCATCGCGTGTCCCTGCTCCAGATACATCCTTCCGTGTTCAAGGCCAGGTTGGACGGGGCTTGGAGCAACCTGGTCTAGTGGGAGGTGTCCCTGCGCAGGACAGGGGGGTTGGAACTAGATGATCTTTAAGGTCCCTTCCAACCTAAATCATTCTATGATTCCATGGGAGACCATCACCACCTTCTCCCCCAAGTCCCCAGGCTTTGCCATGGAGGCACATGGTGCACAAAGGGTTTGGTGTCTCCCAAGTGAACGTCTGCCCGGGTTTTTCCCCCTCTAGCCAGGGTTAGTAAGGGAGAGATCCCTCCGTCCGCGCACACACCCTGTCCGTTTGGCAGAATTCCTAGCTGGATTTATTTCTGCCGATTTGCTTGTCTTGGTATGAAAGGGATTTGCAGAAGGGAGAGCTGCAATTGGCCGGGGTTGGGCTGAAAACCCCCCGTTCTGGGGTTTGCGGTTCAGCGGCTGACCTTTCCCCAGCGCATGGGCTGCGGGGGGCAGGGGGGGGGAGAGACGAAGGGTCAGGGTCTTCTCCTGGGCGAGGGACGTCGGGCTTCAACGTGAAGGCCCGCGGGGTCTTTCAGGAAGGGCCGTCTTCGTTATCTGAGCTCGGGGAGGTGGGAGAGGCAGGGGGGGAGCTGGGCCTTGTCTTCCATTTTCTTGGCAGTGTCTTTGGCACCGAGGGCTGGCACCGACCCCAGAGGGCTGCAGACTCCCACTTCAGAGAGACAGATAAAGAAAGCACTTTCTGTCAACAAAACCCAGCCCAGCTTCCCCGGGACAGGAGAGGGGAGGAGGAGGAGCCCTCCGGGAGAAAGGAGAGGGAAATCCACCGCTTGCTGAAGGCGAGGAGCCGGAGGAGGGCTCCTGCGGGGTCGGGAGCTCATCCAGAGCTGTCATGGCAGCGGCGGAGAAATTCCAGCGAAGCGGTGGAAAGGGAAGGAGACCAGCTTTCCCAGAGCACCCCCTGAGCCCACCGGCCCTGCCTGAGCGGGGATCGCTCCCTCCTGTGTGCAGCCCCTCCATCAGCCCCGGGGAGGCCAGCGGATCCTGCGGCCACGTCAGCGCCGAGTCGGTGGTGGTTGGGCAAGACCTTGGCTCTGGTGCTCTGTGGAGCCGTGTGTCTCGCGTAGCTCAGGTCTGACCCCACGATCTCCCTTCTCCCACGTGTCCTGAGCCCGTGCGTCCCACGGCCCGAGCGTGGCTCCAAAACTGCTGTGGACAAACCCCGCCTGGGTGTCCCACTTCCCGGGTAGGGCCACCAGCCTGGCTCGTCCCACACGCCCCATCTCTATGTGGTTTCACAGCCGGTATGGACCGATGTCAGTCAAGCTGAAGGATCTGCTGATCTTCTCAGATGAGTTTCTTGGCTCAGCAAAGGTCCGGTGGCGTTTCTGACCTGTGAACAAGGGCCTTTCGTGTCCTTCTCAGGGCTCATGCCTCCAACCTCCTCTCCCCTTGCAGGCCACGACATTAATGGAGCTCTGGAACCATCTAACATCGACACTAGCATCCTGGAAGAGTACATCAGCAAGGAGGACTCACCAGATATGTAAGTGCTTCCCTTGCTCCGCAGCAGGAACAGCCTTCACTGGTGTTTTCTGCGGAGGGATGTCCAGTGATTTCCAGCTCTGCCATTTGAGGAGTTGTTTGGAAATCACTGTGCACCCTGGCTGCCCCTCTGTCCCTCCTAAAGTCCTCCTTTATTGCTCCTTGCTCCTTTACTCATTTCTAGTTCTTCCTCCTGTCTCTTCCTGGCTTCTCGCCGTTGGATTTCCCCAGTCTCTTCTGTCCCCTCTCTTTACCCCTCAAGACTTTTCCTTAATCTGAGCCACGGGAAAGCAAGGACTGGGAGCACGGTGTGGAAGATTAAATCCCCCGCGCGACAGAAGTGTGGAGAAGGGCAGGGTCTCCCCGTGTGCGCCGGCACTGGCAAAGCCAGGGGGGAGCGGACATGGATAGCAACCGGGCTGATCTGAGCCACAGGGTTGGGAGCAGGATCTGTGGGGCTGAGGTGATGAAGCGGCTTCCCCTAGGTCTGTGTCCTGGGCACTTCTGGCCTTTTACAGCTCCACGGGTGGATTTTGCACCCTTGGGGTCGGATCAGTCCCACCAACCCAGGTGACGGACCTGCCTCCCTGTACTCTCCTGCTGGTGCCACCACGATGCTGCCTGTTTTGCTATTTTCCGGGTGCCCCCCAGCACCCGAGTGGCTCCGTCCCCATTGCTGCACGGCTGGGGAGGGGAGGGGTGGGCAGAAGGCACCGTCTCCCTGTCCCTCCGCTGAGGTTGTCCCCTTCTCTCTCTCAGCTGTTTCCCTGACATCCCTGCTTCAGCCAGCTATGCGCACCCCCAGCCCTCCAGCTCAACCACCGTCAACGCGCCTCTTGCCAGCTCCATCGCCAATGTGACCAACCCCACTTCCAGCGGTTCCCTCCACCTTCCTTCCCCGGGCAGCCAGATCCCAATCCGACATGGTCCTCTTCTGGCCAACCCTTGCGGACCCGGCTACAG
The DNA here is from genome assembly GCA_013400035.1 of Rynchops niger. Lineage (NCBI taxonomy): Eukaryota > Metazoa > Chordata > Aves > Charadriiformes > Laridae > Rynchops > Rynchops niger. The sequence goes on from VXBH01004055.1 coordinate 78,307, forward strand.
TGCTCACCTCAACTGCAATAACAACAATGGCATGGTGGTGCCCAAGGGCTACCTTGGTGGCCACTGCCTAAACAACGTGGTCCCTCCAATCAAATCAGAGCCCAAGGCCTCCTACGCACCTGGGTAAGTGGGGTTGGGGTGGCAGAACAAGGGCAAATGGTGGGACAGGTGCTCCTCCAGGCTGGTGGGGCCTGGAAGGTTGGTGTAGTTTGTCCCACCGGGCCTTAACTGCTGGCAACATCACTCTGAGAGTGACGGAGTGTTCACGGAGAGATGCTTTTTTTGCAAGTGGAGGTCCTGAAGTTGCCTGAAAGCTTGTTTGGTAGATCTTGTCTGTACGCGTGAAGTTAGAGAGGCTCAGTGACATCCCCCGTGTCTGCAGGTGGTGGTGGAGCCATCAGCTCTGGGTGACCAGGGTATCGATGCTGCACATCTACAAGTGTGTGATGGGAGAATATTGTAGCGTTGCATTTTTTTTTTTTTAAGAAGGAAAAGACGCGAAATAAATTGGAACAAGCCAAAATTCATCCTCCAAGATGTTCCCATGACTATCGCGGGGGAAGATGTTGACTAAATTGGGCAGAGAGATGTACTCCTCTTGGCCTGATGTTGTAGATCACCCAAGAGAGAAAAAAGACAGCATCTGAGCTGGATTTGTACTCCTTTGCAATGAGCTCTGGATGCAGCTCTGTTGAAGAGGAAGAGGATGAACTGGGTTTTAGTATTGGTGATGGACTCAACTGGACAATTAGTCCTGGCAGGAGAAAAGGTGTGGTTCCTGCTCTCTGGGAACAGGAAGAGGCAAGAAGGGAATGACCCCGGCCGGCTGGGAGAGCACAGGGATGTGGCAGCAGCCATCTGCAGCGGCCAAAGGGACAGAGACCATGTCAGTAGAGAACGCTTCGGCAGGGGTGGCACGCTGAGAGGGTATGGCCCTGCGGTGGTGTCTGGGCTAGGAGTTGGCATGCATAAAGCTTTAGTGCCTGGAGACCCAAAGGGAAGAACATGCCTGGTCTCCTCCTCCTCGTGCACTTCTCTGGTCCATGCTGCTCTCCCCCAGTCATAGGGGGGTGGAACAAGAAGATGATCTGAAGCTGGACAGATGAAAATCAAAGTGTGCAGCAGCATATCCATCAGCGGGAGGCCTTGGCAGTTGGCAGTAGTCATACCAGGAGGAGCTGTGCTGTGGTCCAACCCGTAGCTCAGGTGATGGGTGGCCCTGGTGCGCTCTCTGCACAGCCGGTCTCTGTGCCTTCTCCAGTGGAGATGGTGGATGTAAGGGACCAGGAGGCCAGGATGGCCCCAGAACTGCTCATCTCTGCAAGCCCCTGGCTGGCTTTTCTCCCTCTGCTTTGTGCCCTCTAGTGTTGCCAGCAAGTACGACGTGGCGATTCCCAGATTTGGAAGCCTGCAGCGCACTGAACCAACGATTCAGCCATTATGCAGCTCCGTTGGGATGACTTTGTCCCTTTGGATGAACTTGGAAAGTCTTCCAGAAAGAGACAAGCTAAAGAAGATCTGCCCTTTTCCATTCCCAGAGTGGGGAGTTCTCCTTTGCTGTGCACCCAGAAGGCTACTTGCAGCTTAGGGGGAACCGTGCCCAAAAACATGACGTGATGGCTTGTCATGTTTCTTCTGCATGCATCTGGCATTCTCCAGGATGCGGGAGGTCATGAGTAAGGTTCATAGTGGGCTATTAGAGGTGGACACCTTGGTTTGGATGCAGGTGCGCTGGGTCAGCTTTGATGGCAGCATCTCTTCAGCATCCCAGAATGACTCTTCCCTGTTGTACCAGGCTTTTCCCGAAGGAGCGATGTCTCGCGTGTTGGAAACCAACAAACTCTTCCCTTGGACTGGGCACATCTACACTACCTCCCTACGTGAATTCTGCAGCGTCCATCTTTCTGCTGCAGGGCCTTTTCCAGCCTCCGGTATTCCCTGAATTGTCCCGGGCCCTTGTTACTGGCCAAAACTTGGCTTGCTGAGGCACAAATCCTGATAAATTCTTAGGAAATACAGTATGAAGTCATGGCCAGTGTGGCAAGGAGCCTGGAAAGAAGGTTGGTGAGAGATGTTCCAGCCCAAGTGTAGGAGGGGAGCGGTGGAAAGGTGCTACGAGCAAAGGTGGAGGGTGAGGGAAGCATGGTGAGGGCTCCTTGTTGGGTTTACCCGTTGTCCTCCTTCTCCAGCTACTGCTGTACACCAGTTACCATGGAGAACCCATTTAGTGGGTCTTGCAGGAAGGTCCTGGTGGGTGTCCTGGTTCTGTGGTAGCTGTGGGTGCCATGAGGAGCCGAGTTTGAGAGGTGTGTGTGTGGTGCACTGCACCTTTCCTCCCTCGTTTGCTTTTTGGCCAGCTTTCGTCCGAGAAGCACCGGTTTGCCTGGGATTATTTTGCAGCCACGAAGCTGATGGTGGAAGATGGGGGAATGGGAAAGGAGCCCCGTTGAAAATCCACGCGTGATGAGGAATGAGGCGTCAGGAGGTGGGGAGGAAAAACGGCCGTGCTTGTCTTAGATGGAGAAGCCTTTGCTGAGGTTCTGGGCTGCTGAAATCTGATGGAGCTTACTGGGGCTGCGCATCACGGATCAGATATGAGCGGGCAGAGTCTCCCTGCCGAAGGTCTCCACAGGACAGAGCGTTCTGCAGGCGCTAAGGTGAAGGGAGCCTTTCTCTAGAACATGGGCAATGACCGCTCCGACCACCAGAGCCACCATCTCCCTGCCCAACTCCAGTGACCATGGCCCAGTCTAGCTGGCAGCAGGGCCTCAACTTTTCCCATGCACTTGATCTCCAAAACGTTGTTACTAGAGAAGAACCAGTGTCTGTCTGAGATAGGCAGATCCCTTTATTTGTGCACCAGGGCGGTGGAAATTTTCCTCTGGCCTGAAGGTGTGTGAGGGCCAAGCTCACACGGATGCGAGTTGAGGAGGGGCTGCGAAAAGAAAGAAGAAAAATTGATTGACATGAATTTCCACGGAGGTGCTTTGGAAATGGCTGAAGATTCCAGCTGCCTGGAATCCGTGCTGGCTCCAGGTGGAGGGAGGAAGGAAGGATGCAGGAGGCAACCGGCTCCCTGCAGAGCATCAACGCTGCCACTGCACGCGACAGGGCTGGTCCTCAGTCCCGCTGTCCCCAAGCCGTATTCATTCTGGAGAAGGCAGCTGAGAGGTCCCCCTTTTATCTGGGGACCTTTTGCCATCGGGGCCAAATCCTGGTGGCTTGGGTGTAGAGCTGGGGTGATACAGCCAGCAGCCGTGGTGGTGCTCAGGTTGGTACAGGTCACAAGGCAGAACCCATCCCCTGGGCATCCCGGCCTTCGCTTCTGGGAATCAGAGCCCAGGTCCCAGCCCCAGTTGCCCCAGAGCTTCCCGTTTACCGGCGGTGAAGCACACGGTCTTTCTCTCGGGGGACGGATAAACTTCTGGTTGGCTTCTTTTAACTGGAGGTCTCCTCGGCAGGTCAGCAAAACACGTGTCCCTGCTCCTGAGGTCCCTCTGTGGGGGAGCGGTGACAGCGCCGAGCTCGTCCCCGGGGTGACGGGGATGTCCCGCAGGCACAGCTGGGATTTCCCACCGGAGCCTGGAGGCTGCTTGGATCAAACTGGACCTATGGGTTGTGCTGGAAGTTTGGTTTAAAATGACCTTCCCTTCTCTTTCCCCATTGCTCCGCAGCACTTTACCCGACTCTCCCCCGGACTCCGGATCAGAAGCCTACTCCCCTCAGCAGGTGAATGGTAAGCGCTTAAAAGAGAGAGGAGGAGGGGAGGGGGGGGTTTAAAAAAAAAAATAATAATAATCCAAACCCCAAACCCGGCATCCTCCCCCTCTTTGTTCTGGGAAAGTGGTTGGCTCTGAAATCTTTATCAGACGGGAGAAAACAGGCGGCTGCAATACGTGGGGAGATTATCAGTTAGTAAATATCCCTAGACTTTCGCCTATTGTTCGGCTGCTGGTCTTTGGAAGGGGGGGAGAGCGAGCGAGCGAGGGAACGGGAGAGAAGGCGAGGTGGGAATCCACTGGCCACGGGGAGAGACCGGCGCGTGTGGCTTGTCCCCCCCGACCCCCGGGCAGGGTGGGATGCGGAGCCCGCGAGTCTCCTTCTCCTGCCCTCCGCCTCGGGGGAGCGAAAGGTGAGGGCTGTGAGAGCGTCCCTGACATGGAGCCCGGCTCCGGGAGGCAGAAATGAACCCGCCGTTCAGCAGTAAGTTCCTTCCCAGCCTTTTCTCCCCCCCCCAACCCCACCCCAAGCTGATCCTGGGGGTCTTCTGCTCCCCCTGCAAAGGGCAGAGAGAGCTGGGTCCCGTCCCCACCCCGCCAGGTGCAGGCAGGGTCACAGCCAGACCCTCCTGGCCCCACCTGGGGAAGCCACCGAGCATTATTTGGTTCCTCTGGTGACCTTCACTGCTCTTTGGTGGAAGAAACTCCTTGGGGAGGGAGGAAGGTTGCTTCTGGTCTCCCTTCCCCCTCGGCAGCAGCACCCTCTTCCCCAGGCTCCAGCCCAGTCCCCACCAGGAACAGCGCCTGCTCCTTTTTTTTTTTTTTTNNCTTGCTAAAAAAAAAAAAAAAATCCCTGGAATTCCTCCTGGCCCTTCCTTAAATATAACAAAGAGGCCGGGTTGCTCGCCACGGGGAGAGCTGCTTTGACGTGCTGGCAGAGCAGCAGCACCTCTGCTTGGGGAGGAGAAGACCCACCAAGCGGCTCCTTCCTCGCGAGGGAAGGACCAGATTCCCAGACCTGGTTTTTCCCTGGAGGTGGGAGCACGGAGCATCAACCCCTGTCCCCACCCTGGTTAGAAGCTTGTGGAAATTGCGACGTGCTCTGGCCAGGGTGAAGATCCAGTGTCTGCTGCCAGGGCACGTTCTTGGACACTTGTGCGTGGGTTGTCCCTTGGAAGTTGGACGAGGTCTCCCAGCTTGTACTGGAGCCACCAGTGCCGAGGCTGAACGTGCCTGCAGGGGCAGGATCTTCACTTAAGATGATGTAAAGATGCATTTCTTGCTGTGTGGGGCTTGGTTTCCGAGGGTCGTTTGGAATCTGTATCCATCAGCTTGGCCGAGCGGTGCCAAAGCTGCCCGGTCGTTGCGTTGTTGAGCCGTGTGAGTCTTTGCTCCCAGTTACAGGGCTGGAAATTGAGTGCTGGTCAGGAAGGCAGGAGCAGAGCTGGGTAAGGGGGATGTCATGCCCAGTACCATCGCTACCCAGCTGAAAAACAGAGAGCCGCTCTGTCCCAGGGATGTCACCTCTCAGCCCTGGCCGTTGCTTGAAAGCAAGGCTGCTCTTTGGTCCTGAGGATGGAGACCTCCCTTCCCTGGAGCCCTAGTGCTCGGCAGGGCTGTCCCTGAGACAGCTCCAGAAGGCAGGCTGGCCTGCCTGGGAGCACGGGCAGAGGATTCCGGTTGGACTTGTGCTGGAAAAATGGGCACTGAGAGATGTTGGCGGGTAGCAGAAAGCCTTGGAAGGGAGCAGAATGGGTGGATGGGTGGCAAGGTCCCTGCCCCGGCAGCCTTCAGGAGGAGGGCTCAGCGTAAATACATTGCACTTTTCCAGACCTTGCAACGGGAGGAGTTTTCTGATTCCTCATCAAGTGCTTTGGCCTCATTAGTCAACCACGGACTGGTTGGTTGTTCTGAGACCAAAGTCCATCCGGCCCAGTGTGGCTCAAGGCTGGCTGGTGGCACCAACTTAGGGGAGCAGCCTGGCCAAGACCCAGCAGATATCTTCTCTGCTGTCCCCCTCCATGTCCCCAGAGTCTGTGACAGGCTTGGCCAGTCCCTGGGTGTGTTTTCTCCCTCCTGCAGTTTGCTGGTGCTTCATGGAATGTCCACAGTGGGGTGCAAAGAAGCTTTGTCTTGTGCTTAGAACACCTGCGAAGTCACTGTCCCTTCCCAGCCTTTGGTTTCCTTTGGTGGAAGAAACTCCTAGGGGAGGAAGGAAGGTTGCTTCTGCTCTCCCTTCCCCCTTGGCCATACCCCATGGCCAAGTGCGCCAGGAGTCAGTCCCTCATTTCTGCAGCGACCTTGGCACCCCCTGGGGACACCTGAACTAATGCAGACACGACCTCCAGCCATCAGGCGAAGGCTGTGAGAGCAGATGGGCTTTTGTCCTGCTGAAGAAAAGGGGGGAGGAGGTTGGTTTGGTGGGGCTGGCGACCAGGCTGCGAGTTTCCCACGGGCAGGAATCCCAGCAAAGAGCTCCTGTTCCCGGGCAGTGGCTCAGCTGCGTGTTTGGTGACTGCCAGGTCCAGTTTCTCTTGGGTTTTGTGCTTCAGCTGGGCATCAGCACTTGGCTTCCTGCCAGCTTTTTGACCAAACCTGTCTTTGTCGGCACAGATTTGGTGCGCCGGATCCTGGGGAGGTCTCAGGAGGGGAACGTGAGTTTTATCTCATCTTTTTGCCGTCGTTTAAAGGCCTGATGTAAATGAAACTCCTGAGCAAGCACAGGCTTTTGGAGTGCTACTGAGATCTTGTGGTTGAATGCCGGGCTGGGAGGGAAGGACTTCCATGCAGAAGTGTTGAACTTCCCCATGAGGGTTCTGTTACCGGCTTCTCCAGGAGCTGCCCCTCAATGCCTCTAATTTTTAATGTTTTAATGCACCCTAAAAAAGACTGAGCTTGTGCCACCAGCAAGTGGAAGGCAAAGATCCGAGTCTGCTGAATTGCAACGATCTCTTATTCCAGCTTCTCTATTCTCACCGCAAAAGCTGTAAAATGGAGAAAAAAAAAAAAAATGGAAAGAGAAGAAACTCATAAAAAAAACTCATCTGCATCCAGGACGTTCATTCACATTTTCCTGGGAGATTTTTCGCGGGAGAATTTGTAAATTCTTACAGATCTGTAAAAATCTGTAAATTTGTAAAGGTCATAGCTGGACTAAAATCTGGACTATTGAGAGTTTTCTGTGCACGTATTTTCTCGCTCGCGGCCTGTGGGCTCGTTTCTCGTCTGTCTTGCCCTGAAGTCTGTGATCGTTCTTTTAGTTTTCCTGTATTTTTTCCACCGTGTTTCCTCACTTGCGGAATCTACCGGTGGAAGGGTCTGACTTTGCTAAAGACGCATGTTCCAGGTGAAAAGTTTCTTCTCTTTCCAGTTTTCTTCTCCGTTTTACAGCTTTTGCGGTGAGAATAGAGAAGCTGGAATAAGAGATCGTTGCAATTCAGCAGACTCAGATCTTTGCCTTCCACTTGCTGGTGGCGCAAGCTCAGTCTTTTTTCGGGTGTATTAAAACATTAAAAATAAGCCGCTGAAATGATGCCAACGCTGCTGACTCCCGTAAATTTTGAGTAGGCGTTTAATCCCGTCATTAGGGCTGAGTTCTGCTGAGCGGGGTGTTAAAATTTCGTCGCTGTGGTCGCCAGCGTGACCAGTCCTTCAGTAGACGCCGTCACGCAAAGACCTGGGTACGGAGAAGGCAGAAATCACGTCCTGCTCCAGCTGAGGCGGGCACTGAGCCTGTTCAAGTCATGTCAGCGCCATCGACTTTTCTCACCAACGCTGCGTTTTTTTCTTTAGTAAAATCACTCGTGTTATTTCCTCTGGTCAAATCCCTCATTTCTAGTCATTCTTGAGGCACGTTGGGTGAGATTCAACCGTCTTGCTTTCCTTCGTACACTTTACTTTTTGCTCTTAGCTTCCAGAAATGTTTTCATAGAACCATACAATTGTCCAGGTTGGAAGGGACCTTTGAGATCATCGAGTCCAACGTTTTTGGTTCTAATTAGAGCCCTCAGCTGAGCTCTGACATTGCTCTTTATTGCGCTTTTGGCCAGCTGGAAGCCTAAGTAGCTGCAGAAAGGGAGGTGGATTTGCATTCCCCTCCGCACGCCAGGCATTTCTTTTGATGGTGCTGTAGTCAAATCGACCCTAATCATGGCTTGGCTTTAGTATCCAGTTCCAAAGAGAGGAGGAGAAAGACAGGATCTCATTTGAATGTCCATTTTTGTTTATTTAAATTTAGAGATCAAAGTCTCCTTCTGGTTTAAATTAAAAAAAAAAAAAACAAACACAAACACCCAACCAAGCAAATGCCCCCTCAGAAATCGTCAGGGGTGATGCTGATGAGCTGGGGTTGTTCAGCCCGGAGAAGAGAAGGCTCCGGGAAGACCTTCCAGCCCCTTCCAGTCCCTCCAGGGGCTCCAGGAAAGCTGGGGAGGGACTCTGGAGCAGGGAGGGGAGCCGTGGGACGAGGGGGAAGGGTTTTCCACTGAAAGAGGGGAGATTGAGATGAGATATTGGGAGGAAATTCTTGGCTGTGAGGGAGGTGAGCCCCTGGCCCAGGTTGCCCAGAGAAGCTGTGGCTGCCCCATCCCTGGAGGGGTTCAAGGCCAGGTTGGACGGGGCTTGGAGCCACCTGGGCTGGTGGGAGGTGTCCCTGCCCAGGGCAGGGGGGTTGGAACTAAGGTTCCTTAAGGTCCCTTCCAACCCAAACCATTCTGGAATTCAGGTGGTTCAGTTGTCTCTGCTTTTCTCTAGTTGTTCCCAGGCCTGTCTCTGCTCTCGTTGGAGAAGAGCACAGCAAGTGTCCCTGCACTCCAACACAGTGACAAGTCACCTTTGGTGCCTCTGGCCCAGGCTGGGCATCCTGGGGACAACTCTCTGCTGGGACTATAGAGAAGACCAGGCAATGGACCGAGCTGGGACCCCATGCCCTGTGGGGTGAATCCCACCCTTGGCTTCTCAACGCTCTGTTGGTCTGGTTTCTTGGCCAGGTGTTGTGGCCCACAGCTACGAGGAGCTCTGGCATCATGAAGTGGGTCTTCTTTGCCAGAAGAGCATATTGCCAGACACTTTTCTTGGGCAATGACTAGAATCAGTAAAATTCGGCAAAGTTCAGGTGCTTTCTCTCCAGCGTTGCATTTCCAGGCACAGGCTTCAGACCCTGTTGCTGACCGTTGGACCTTTGCCACCAGCTGTGCTTTCCTGGTCCCTGCAGTTCCTTGGTCCTACAGGAATATTGTGGTTGACGCATTTTCTATTTGAAGGGAGAGACAAAACTGACACAGAAGCTGCCTGGGAATTCCTAAAGACATGTTTTCACTGCAGAGCATCCATGCAAATATCAGGAATGTTTCTGGGAATCTTCCCCGTCGTCCCTCAGTCTGAGGAACTGGTTGCCCTTTGAATATTGGTTCTTTGAGCTTCAAGGTGCTGGGTCTTGCCTGCTTCCTTTGTGCTTCCCCCTCCCAGAAGATGTATGGTGAGAGACACGTGGTTTTGTAGTGTTGCATGTCCCTTTATCAGCTGGCCAGCCAGCACCATGTGGTGTCCTTGCTCTGGAGATACCACTTGGGCTGTCTGAAGTTGACAGCCAAGGCTGCTGACATGAGAAGGGAAACACCGCTCTGGTTCTCGTGCTGGGGAACCCTGGAGGTGTCCGTGGGGTTCTGAGGCCGTTAAGGAACCTGGGAGGAGAAGTCAGTGCAGGGCGAGGCGGGCATTGCAAGGCAGATGGGGTGGCTGAGGGGACACAGCCGTGCTGAGGCTAGGCAGAAGAGGCAGGGAGGTGCGGGTTCCCATCTGGAGTCCTGTGTCCAGCTTTGGAGTCCACAGCACAGGAAGGACACGGAGCTGTTGGAGCGGGGCCAGAGGAGGCCCCGGAGATGCTGGGAGGGCTGGAGCCCCTCTGCTGGGAGGACAGGCTGAGAGAGCTGGGGGGGTCAGCCTGGAGAAGGCTCCGGGGAGACCTCAGAGCCCCTTCCAGTCCCTCCAGGGGCTCCAGGAAAGCTGGGGAGGGACTCTGGAGCAGGGAGGGGAGCCGTGGGACGAGGGGGAAGGGTTTTCCACTGAAAGAGGGGAGATTTAGATGACATATTGAGATTAAATTATCTGGTGTGAGGGGGGTGAGCCCCTGGCCCAGGTTGCCCAGAGAAGCTGTGGCTGCCCCGTCCCTGGAGGGGTTCAAGGCCAGGTTGGACGGGACTTGGAGCCACCTGGGCTGGTGGGAGGTGTCCNCACCTTCAGGGTCCCCCACCGCCGCCGCCCCCCCACCCGCACCAGCAGCAGCACAACCCCCACTACCCCGGCCTGCAGCGGGACATGTTCATGAAGGCCGAGCCCCTGATGCCACCCTACGGCATGGGGCAGGGCATGGCGCCTGCCGACCTCCACCATGCCCAGCAGTCGCAGATGCTGCACCAGCTACTCCAGCAGCACGGAGCAGAGTAAGGCCTCGGAGCGCTGGGGCTTTTCAGCGTTATTTGCGGGGTTTGGAGAAGCCGGGGGGAGGAGGGCATGGGAGCTGGAGGCTCGCGGAGGGCGTGAGCAGAATTACTGGGTTTAACGGCAAGTTAAGGAGCGTGCCCTGGTTCTGTGGGAGCGAGCTGGGGAGGCAACGAGCTGGAGATGTGGAGCGGGGCCAGAGGAGGCCCCGGAGATGCTGGGAGGGCTGGAGCCCCTCTGCTGGGAGGACAGGCTGAGAGAGCTGGGGGGG
>VXBH01004055.1:91380-113668 GCA_013400035.1 Rynchops niger
GGACAGGGGGCAGGGGATGCTGTGGTGTCCGCGATACCGAATCACCCAAGACTTATTATCAGCCCTTGACTGGATGGTGCTTGGGATGGGAGCCAAGGAGCCCAGGCGAGGCCCGTGGTGGAGGCAGAGCAGGATCCGGGACGTGCAGGGGAGTTCTCCCAGCCCTCCTGGAGACACATCTCCTGCTCCTTGGGCCATCCCTAACGCAGACCTGGTGGCAACTGAGGCGTGCTAAGGGTTGTTCCCCTGCGGAGAAGGGGCTGTTGGAGTTGGTTCACGGAATCACAGAACTTTCAGAGTTGGAAGGGACCTCTAGAGATCATCTAGTCCAACTCCCCTGCTAAAGAACTTCTTTGGTGACTTCTTTGGTGACTTTTGATTTTACTTCTGTGGCTGTTTCCCCACCCGCAGCAGGAGAGGGGTAACTCGGGGAGGTGGTTACTTGTTTTACCGAACTGTTTCCCTAAAGGGAGCATCTCCCACCTTCAGGTGGGATATCAACCGCTTCTGGGGACTCGTGAGTGGCTCTGAAGTCCAGTCCTGCAGCCCTGGCCCTGCTCTCCACCATCAGTTTGCTTTCCTGTAGACTGGGGGAAGCTGAGCACCTCTCGCTGAGCACACAACACGCCACAATCCCAAATTCCTGCTTTCCCACCCAGGGCAGTGTTCATGTTGGCTCCAAACCCCTCTGAGCTCTGTCTGGACACGTCATCTCCATAGCTTGGTTTTCAACCGGGACCTGGGTGTCACTGGGCAGTTGCGATGCTGCCGTTTGCCCACCTGACAAAGCCACCTTCGGCTTTTGCTGCTGTTTTTGCTTCTCCCAGACTCTGGTTTTGTGCCAGAACTGCCTCCAGCCATGACCCTGACTATCTTTGCCCCATATGAAAGGGTTTCTGAGAAGTGGAAGCACCAGGAGAAGCAGACCCCCCTTCTCTAGCTCGGGCAACGGTTGGCCACAACCTGTAAGTTCCTGGGGTGGCCTCTCTTCCCCCATCAATCTCAGCAGAGCTTTCACCCCATGGCAGCGGCACAAAACAGCACCTTGTGTAGTCGGCAGGGTCCAAAGAGCTCCGCGCCTCGCGGGAGCAGACCTTTCGCACGGCCTCGCTTTTCTCTGGGACAGAATGAGTCCCCCCCCTTTTCCTTCCAGCTCTCTCTGTTTACCTGCGCTGGGTAAACGCTCCCTCGTCCCAAACACGTCACAGCTCTTTCAGCTCGTCACGGAGCATCTGCAGATGTTGCAGTCCCCGGTTCCGGAGATTTCCCCCTGCGCCCCGGTACGGTACAGGCAGCCTGGCCGAGGGAAAACACGCAATATTTTCTGCTGGGCGCAGAGAATTTGCTGGAGCCCTGCAAACCCCGGCTTTTCACTGCTGCAAACCCAGCCCTGCTCTGCCGTGTTCCTTGGATCCGCGCTTGGGATCGCTTGCCTAATACCTGCTTTTCAGATTTAGGGCGAAAGCCAGAGCAAACCTCCTTCGGTGGCATTTAGGTCATCGGCCCATTGTGTAATGACTAAATTCCTTTTAACTGATTTCATGTAGATTTTAGGAACCCACGTGCCGGTTTGTTGTGGCACTGGATTTGGCCAGAATTAAGGGTTAAGGTCAAGGGTTGATCGATTAATTTTTAGTTACACGCTACCCCGGTGGACTCTCCCTCCTTTGCGGTGGTTTTGAGGCCAGGTGGCTCTAGGAGAGCCTGTGCAAGCTGGACCTACGTCTCCTTCTAAATGGAAGATCGCGTAGTGCTCCTGGTACGGCACTGCACCGGAATATAGCTATGAGAAACACCAAAGGATCCATCTTCCCTTCCTTCTTCTAGAACAGCATTTTTTAGGTTGACTAATCCAAGTTCTAGCAGGTAGGAGTCTCCTCCTTCCTTTCGGCCTTTTGGGTGTACTCAGCAATCGAGCGGGATCTCCCTCTCTTAGACATTTGTGTGTATTTCCACAATTCAGTTTCCTCTGAGATGATAAAGCACGGACCAGCCGTCCCCGGGCTGTTTTCTGCTGGAAGCTTTCCTCTAGTTTGTAAGTGCTGTTCAGAGTTTCCTGCCCCTACAGGGAACGGTTTTTTTTTTCCTCCGCCGCTGTGATCCAGGTGCCCACAACCTATTCACAGCCCCAGGAATTTGAATCATCTGAATCATCTGATTTTTCCTCCTCTTGTTCTTAAGAAAAAAGACCAGAAAGGTGGGTGAAGGAGGGAGACCAAGCCTTCAGGATGCCATGAGCATGACCCTTTCTGTTGGGCTAGGGGAATAATGACTTCGTCAGTACTTTATTTAATGTATTTTTCATAGAACCGTAGAATGGTTTGGGTTGGAAGGGACCTTGAAGATCATCCAGTGTCACCCCCGGCCCTGGGCAGGGACACCTCCCACCAGCCCAGGTTGCTCCAAGCCCCGTCCAACCTGGCCTTGAACACTTTTTGAACCCATACAGAACAGTTTATATTTGTGCCTGGGGATTTATCTGTAACATTCCATGCTAAGCATAAGCTTACAGGGCAAAAAAAAAGCTATTAAAAGCATTTAATAAATGCTTTTAATAAAAATTTTAATAAAAAATGCTCCTGCTCTTGTGCATGCAAAATTGGGTCCCTTGGTGGTTTCTCTCTGCCAAGAGTGGGGCTCAAATGTTTCAAAGTCCATCACGTTTGGCGGCTGATCAGCTGCGAAAGAGAAGATTTTTCCAGATTTGAGGTATGGATGATATGGTCTTTCTGCTGTGACTGAGCATCTTGCCGGGAGATGCTGAAACCCGGCGGGATCTGGGAGTTTGAGATTCAACAATCTGTGGCAACCAACAGTCCCACCTTGTCTCCTGCTTTTGGGGGGGACCTCAAAATTGCTGGGCTCTTGCCGGGCTTTTGGCAGGATTTTGCGCGTATTTTCAGTGCGCCCACCAGCTCTCTGATGTGCTCGGCAAAGGAAGGGGGCTTCTGGGAACAACCCATGAAGCGATGCTTCCTGGGAACCGCTCGAAGTTAGGTGCTCCCAAGCTCTTTGGCTAAGGATGGGCAAAGGGTGGGTGTTGCTGGCGGCTCAACGGCGTCCTTCTTGCCATCAGGCAGATATGCGAGGAGCTGAACCCAGCGGTGGAGCTGCTCAGGTTCACCACCAGCACCTACAAATCCGCTGGCAGCCACTTGCCTCCCCCTTCCACCGGTTTTCCGGTGGGTGCCACTCCGGCTTTTCTTCCCAGTTTCTTGCAAAGAGGCTTCCTGAAGAGCTAAACGCAGCCTCGTTAGCGCTGGCTGATGATAAGCCTTAAGGAGACCTTTTCTTCCACCAGTTCCTACCTGAGCCGCTCCCAGTGAAGGCACCAATAACCAACACTGAACTTTTTTTGCTCCTCAGAAGTTTCCTGCTATGGTTTGTGATGCTCAATAGCCCCGTGAGAGTTTCTTCCAGCTTCTCTCGGCACCGCTCGAGCCCATTTAACAGCTCTGTCTTCTTACGCAGCGAGTGTAGCTGTCACATCAGGTCACATTTGTATCTTGTGAATGAGCATAAAATTAATAATTAATGGCTCCTCCTCAGCCACGGCCGTGGCTTGATGAGATGGGGACAGCCCGGGAGGGGGTCTGAGCTCATTCTGCAGTTCCTAAGTAGCTTTTCTGCCTTTTATGAGACCTGTACAGTGAGTTTAGTCGTGTGGCTGGCGACAGATTCCCCATCCCCAGGCAGGTTGGAGCAGTGGAGAAGCCCTGCAGCTGCCAGGAGAAGGAAGAGGAAAGGGAAGCCGGGCTCGTATGAGCTACACGGGCTTAGTTTTGACACAGGTTTCCTAGAAGTAGGCTGGATTCAGGAAATGTTGGGAAGGAAGGGAGGAAGGAAGGGAGAGCTGCTGCATGGATTCGCGTGGAGGTGCCTGGAAATCGGTGTCGTGGCTTGCTGGGCTTGTGTCTCAGGCTCCGCTCACATGGGCTGAGGGATCTGGGTCTGACCGAAGTCTCTGGATTAGTTTTATCGATAATATGTTCCTTCTTGGCCCTTTGCACTGGTTTTGTGGTTTCGGACTCGCTGAACCTTCAAAAAGGTTAGCTGCTTTCCAGCAGCGGTGCCGAAGAGGCCTGGAACCGGGCAGTTCACTAATTTACTCCTGGGAGCAGGAGTAATTCATCTCCCTGACAGCCTGCTCTGATAAATGCCAGCAGGCGCCCTCCTCCCTCTCCCCGGCTGTTTACAGTTTGAGGGAAGGCAGCTGGAGAAGGGTAGTGCAGCACCCAACAGAAACATTTCCACCCCGAGCCCAGAGCCTGGAAACCTCCGATCCTGGAAACTGGGCTGGTGCCCTTCTCTTCCCATCAAGCAAACTGGTTCTCTCCATGCGCTCTCCTCTGGAGCTCGGGGCTGCGGGCTAAACCTGAGCTTTCAGGCTTGCACTCTTCGGTTGAAGAAATATCCTTATAGACAGCACCAAACCTGGCCTGGCTGGAGATCCTGGACCTCGCCAAGGGGACGGAGATCGGTGTGATGTGGTCCTGTCCTGTTGGATGGGGTTTGGGTTAGGTGACAGGGTGTTGTTGGCCGGCTTGGCTTATCTCGTGGTCATGGGTGGATCACTGAGGTCTCAGTCTCTTGTGTCGCGAGTGTATCTCATGCAGCTGAAGGGACCACGTACGCTGCTGGGCTGTGGACGCGCTGGTGGGGGTGTGTTGGTCTGAGATGGGACCATCAGAGAATCACAGTATGGTTCAGGTGGGAAGGGACCTTAAAGCCCACCCAGTGCCACCCCCTGCCCTGGGCAGGGACACCTCCCACCAGCCCAGGTGGCTCCAAGCCCCGTCCAACCTGGCCTTGAACCTCTCCAGGGATGGGGCAGCCACAGCTTCTCTGGGCAACCTGGGCCAGGGGCTCACCCCCCTCACAGCCAAGAATTTCTTCCTAATCTCTAATCTCAATCTCCCCTCTTTCAGTTTAAAACCATTCCTCCTCGTCCCACGGCTCCCCTCCCTGCTCAGGAGTCCCTCCCCATCTCTCCTGTAGGTTCATCATGCTGCAGGTTCCTCCATCCCAGTGTTGGTATCCTGGAAGAGATACAAAGCAGGGACTGCATGGAATTAGTGAGCGATCCCGGAATTAGGGGGACATTATTTCTGAGGAGTGGTTGAGATATCTGGGGAAACTGTAAGGAAGGAGGAGAGAAATAGGGGAGGTTTTGCTTCCAGAGAGGAAGCAATCGAGGTGCGTGAGCACCCCTCTGACAATCCTGCTCTGGGCCACAGCTCCCAGTACAGTTCCCTTTTCAGCAGAGACACGTTTCCCCTTGCAGTGCCTTTCCCTTTGCCGTGCACTTTAATGTGGAGGGCGAGGGTGCTCCCTGCTCCTCTAAGCGTGGGTGCCAGAGGTGGCTGGGGGGAGTTTGTAACGCCTCACCCTCACTCGGATGGGGAGAAACCTCCTCTCCTCTGATCCTGCCCTTCCAAGTCCTGCCTTAATCTCCTTTTGTCAGTGGGGGCATTTTTGGCTAAAATAATCCATTTGACCCCAGACCTTTTATTCCTGACACTTTGTCCTCTGACCCCTCCACTCTCGTTGGGAAAAGCCAGCGTGGCTTTGGCTGCCCCCGAGCTTTTGACTTGTCAGCGGCTGGTGTCATCCCTAATCCCGGGCTCCATCTCTGCCTGGGGGTCCCCTGCCCTTCCTTCTCCTCCCACCACATCCAAAGAGTCTCAGGAGGGACACGGTGCCGGCCCAATGCCCAAGGACTGGGTCCAGGGCAGGGTGGTGGCAGCTCTAAGGTCCCTGTGGGTTAAGATGAAGGGGAGGATGGTTTTTTATGTGTCACTGGAGTCCTTACAGTGCCTCAAGTGGCGATGTCCCCCCCACCCTGTGGGCAGCAGGGGAGTGGGTTTGCTGCTTCCAGGTGGGTTTTACAACATGAGAGTAAAACAGCACCGGAACAGGAGATCCAGGGGACACCCAGCCCCACACACTCTCTGCAGTGGAGCAAGCTGAGAGCAGCTCCTTGCCTCAGCCGGAGGCGATGGGCTGAAGGCAGAGGGCTGGGGACATCCATGGCCCCTCTGATACCTGGAGTGTTCCCCCCGCAGCGCTGCCTCCAGCCCTGGGGCACCAACAGCAGAAGGACACGGAGCTGTTGGAGCGGGGCCAGAGGAGGCCCCGGAGATGCTGGGAGGGCTGGAGCCCCTCTGCTGGGAGGACAGGCTGAGAGAGCTGGGGGGGTTCAGCCTGGAGAAGAGAAGGCTCCGCGGAGACCTTCCAGCCCCTTCCAGTCCCTCCAGGGGCTCCAGGAAAGCTGGGGAGGGACTCTGGAGCAGGGAGGGGAGCCGTGGGACGAGGGGGAAGGGTTTTCCACTGAAAGAGGGGAGATTGAGATGAGAGATTAGGAAGAAATTCTTGGCTGTGAGGGGGGTGAGGGACTGGCCCAGGTTGCCCAGAGAAGCTGTGGCTGCCCCATCCCTGGAGGGGTTCAAGGCCAGGTTGGACGGGGCTTGGAGCCACCTGGGCTGGTGGGAGGTGTCCCTGCCCAGGGCAGGGGGGTGGCACTGGGTGGGCTTTAATGTCCCTTACAGCCCAAACCATTCTGTAATTCTATACCCAGAAAGCACCTTCTTGCCTCCGATCTACCCCAGCACAGAGAGCCTGCGTTGGGGGACGCAGTGGCCACAGCTATTGGGAAAACTCAGAGAAAAGGAGCCTCTGAGAGGGGGACTCTGGAGGGATCAGGCATCTCTGGAAGACAGAGGAAGGGGAGCCTGACTGTCTCCCTTCTCTCAACACGCCTGTTCAGCAGCCATCAGTTTGAGTGACATTAACCAGAGCATGTTTTGGAAGCATCCATGGTTCGGAAGGTCGGTCAGTCCCTCCCTCCTCTGCTTTCTCTGTTAAAAACCAGTGGGGCGAGAGGTGAACGCTCAGGGGTCCTGGGCAGAGGGAAGCAGCTCAGTGGGCAGAGGTTGGTCTCGGTGAAAGCAGTTTGGAAGGGCTCCAGCACCCCTGGGGTGAGCGTGGAGGGTGCTGGGACCAGCCCAAGCCGCTGCTCCCCATTAAGAAGAGCCAGATGGAGAAGTGGGGGCTGAGGCTGGGAGGAGGGCGAGAGCGGAGGGGAATTCCTCTCGTGCTTCTGGGCTAAGGTAGTGCTCTGCTCCCACCGTCTGGTTTGTGTTCAGGGCAGCCCCAGGTCCCTCGGGTGCAAGAAATGAGTAGTTGCTCCCAGCCATCCCAGCATTATTCATGAACGCCTGGAGATATCCACAGGTTTCGTCCACGTTAACCCCTCAAGAGCGTGTCTGGGGAGAACGGCTTCCCAGACAGAAAGGAGGTGGCCAGCCCAGGGACACCAGGGGAGCAAGAGTGACTTTTCCCTTATCTCCTGCTTCCCAAAGCCTGCTGACGTCTGCCTGATCCATCGCTGTCAGTCTGTCCGCCTCCCCTCCCATTGCTCTGGGCGCTATCCGTCTGTCTGTCTCTCTTGAGAACTGGCGGTGGAACTCAGAAGTGGTTTGCTTTTGTGGGAGAGTCGTGGGAGAGTTCTCCATAATTTTTCTCGACCTGCTCAAAGCCTAGGCTGAGCCCCGTAGTTCTTTAATTAATAAATGTATTAAAAATAATGGCTAAATAAATAACCTCATCCATAGTTCTCTAAAAACAATAGCGTTTTGGTGTTTTCCCAGAACTGCTCGGTGGGGCGGTGGGATGAGAGGCATCTCCTTCCCCACTGCGTAGGACGGGCAGCGCCCCAGGGGCCCACCAGCTCAGCTCTGGGCTTTGGGACGGCGAGAGAAAGGGGACTTGCTGCAAAGGCCACATTTTTCCCCCGTTCCCATGGTAACCGGCCCATTAAGGAGATGTAGATTAAACCTCCCCAGCTGGTGTGTGTTCATCGGGCTGCCAGGGCCCCCTCCTCCTCCTCCTCCTCTCGACCTGCCCGCTGGAGGCTGGAGGCTTTTCCCAGCAGCCGGAGCAGGTGGTTGCGATTTTGGCAGGAATCCGGCACACAGGAGGTACCGCCTGGTAGCAGGGCGACGTCGGGAATGCGATGGGTGAAGCGAGCGGAGGTGTGGGACCCCTCCACCCCCCAGGTCAGCCTGAGCTGCGTCCCCAGGCAGCAGCATTCAGGGGGCTGCTCCAGGCTTCAGGCGGGTTGTGGAGATGGTGCCTCCAGCGGGTGTGGAGACAGGGCTCA
Organism: Rynchops niger; assembly: GCA_013400035.1. Taxonomy (NCBI): domain Eukaryota; kingdom Metazoa; phylum Chordata; class Aves; order Charadriiformes; family Laridae; genus Rynchops; species Rynchops niger. Next base: position 99,542 of record VXBH01004055.1, read on the forward strand.
AAAATGAGATGCTGCCCTGGTGTGGCTCGTATCGTAGAATCATAGAATGGTTGTCTTATGAGTAAGACTCTTACAAGTCTTAGGAGGAGCGGCTGAGGTTGTTCAGCCTGGAGAAGAGGAGGCTGAGGGGAGACCTTCTCGCTCTCCACAGCTCCCTGAAAGGAGGGGGTAGCTGGGGGGGATCGGTCTCTTCCCCCAAGGAACAGGCGATGGGACAAGAGGAAACAGCCTCAAGTTGTGCCACGGGAGATTTCGACTGGATATTAGGAAAATTTTTACATTGAAAGGGTTATTAAGCATTAGAACAGGCTGCCCAGGGAAGGGGTTGAGGCACCATCCCTGAAGGGATTTGGAAGATGTGTAGACAGAGTGCTTAGAGATGTGGTTTAGTGGTGGTTTTGTCAGTTGGGTTGATGGTTGGACTTGATGATCTGAAAGGTCCTTTCCAACCCAGGCAATTCTATGATTCTATGATTAGAGTCGGAAGGGACCTTAAAGCCCATCCGGTGCCACCCCCTGCCCTGGGCAGGGACACCTCCCACCAGCCCAGGTTGCTCCAAGCCCCGTCCAACCTGGCCTTGAACCCCTCCAGGGATGGGGCAGCCACAGCTTCTCTGGGCAACCTGGGCCAGTGGCTCACCCCCCTCACAGCCAAGAATTTCTTCCTATTATCTCATGTAAACCTTCCCTCTTTCAGTTTTCAGTACTATAACGTAGCATATAGAGTGGTGGTTGCCCCAGCATCCTCATCAAACCCTTGTCATGGGAACCATACCCCTTTCCAGTTGAAGACCCACCTAAAGCAAAGCTTCAAGGAGGTACAGACCACCTCTGAACTCTCATCCCTGCACAGCGGCACGGCAAAGTGTTGGCTTCACGTCAGGCAGTGCTGGTGCCCATGGGCACCCAAGAGCAGCACCAGCACAGGGCAGGAGGGACAGCATCAGAAGCTGTCTCTTTTGCCCCACCTCAACCCTCCTTCCCCTCCCATGTGCCTGCTCTGCCTCAAGATTATTTTCTGGTGGTATGTGTGGGTAGAGGTGACCTTCATGGTGTATGGTGAGGTGGGACTGTTCACGACAGACATTGTTCGTGTGTCGTGGGACACAGAGGTGAGCTGTCTGGTGAGGTGTCCACCCATGGGGTGGTTCACGTGCATCCGCAACCCAGGATGTGGCCGTGTACTGTGTCGTACGGACCCTTCGTTGTCTCTGCTCCTGAGTGTGTGGCTCATTGTCCTGGTTTGAGCGACACAGGACTAATTACTCTTCTAATGCCTCAGAAAACTGCACTTTTAGAAGATTGTTGTGTCTGAATTGGTGAAAATATTTACTTTACAGCCAGCTCTGGTGTGGGGGTTTCAAGGTCTCGGTATTTTTGAGCTCGCCATGTGCGAGGATGAGGAGGAGTGAGACCTGGGCACTTGCTTCAAGCTGCCAACAGGGTTATTTCATACCAGGAACACCACATTTGATATAAATTAGAAAGTTTGCTGAGGAGTTCTCTCTCTCTCCCTTGCTGGCTGCCATCCTGAGCACTCCTCGCCCCGGTGCCGGAGCCCTGAGCCCTTCCCTTCCTCCCGCAGCCGCAGCACTCGCAGGGTCCCACACTGGCTGTCCCTGCGGGGATCGTAGAATCACAGAATCATTTAGTTTGGAAAAGACCCTTGGGATCATCAAGTCCAACCATCAACGCCACTCTACAAAGTTGTCCCTTACAGGATATCCCTTATATATATATATCTTATATAGGATGCACGGCTTCCGGTGAGAGAATGGGCTGGGTGTAATCCTTGTGTATTTTATAGTGGTATCAGGATCAATATTGGTTCTTTAGTCCTATTAATAGTAATTATCTAGTTTTGTTCTATTAACTCTGTTTATATTTCAGCCCTTTGGTTTCCTTGTTTTTTTCCCCGATTCCCCTTCCCAGGTGGGGAGGGGTCATCAGGTGATAGAATAATTGTCTAAACGACAATTTTGTGGGTTTCTCAGACCTCAGGCTCGTCCTTCCCCCCACCAGCGTGAGCCTCTCGTGGGGTGCACAGTGTCTAACGCCTGCTGCCTTTTCCACAGCCCGATGCTCACCTACCGCGTTGATGCTGACAAGGGCTTCAACTTCTCGGTGGGCGACGACGCCTTTGTGTGCCAGAAGAAGAATCACTTCCAGGTCACAGTCTACATCGGCATGCTTGGAGATCCCAAGTATGTGAAGACCCCCGAGGGCCTGAAACCCTTAGAGTGCTTCTACCTGAAGCTGCACGGAGTGAAGGCAAGCGGGAGCTAAGGGCCAGTAGCGAATGCAGCAGGGAAAAGGCGTCCTTGGCAGACGGCTGGGATCAGGCAACGCCACGTCTTCACGGGCTAAGTTGTAGGGAGCGTGTTGAAGGCCAGGACAAGGCAGATCTTGGAATAAGAGTCTTAAGATGGACTCAATCATTGCCTGGGTGTCTTCAGGGCTCCCTCTCACTCACCCTTGACTCCAGAGCTATATAGGCACTTTGGGAAGATCTTTTCACCTTCAACCGTGTGTTGGACACACGTTCACCCATGGTCGGACAATGACCACGCTCAGGTTGGGTGTTGCAAGTCAATTGTACTGCGAGGAGCACTGGGCAGACAGTGGGGGAGAAGGAGGTGGGAAGGGGAAGGTCTCAGCTTTCTGCTCTTTGTCACATATCCAAATCTTTCTCTCCAGCTAGAGGCCTTGAACCAGTCCATCAATATCGAGCAGTCGCAGTCTGACCGCAGCAAACGGCCCTTCAACCCTGTCACGTGAGTATTGCCCGGGGTGCAGAATGGAATCATAGAACAGAATTATAGAATCGTCTAGTTTGGAAGAGACCTTTCAGATCGAGTCCAACCATCAACCCAACACTGACAAACCCACCACTAAACCGTGTCCCTCAGCACCACGTCTACACATCTTTTAAATCCCTCTAGGGATGGTGACACCACCGCTTCCCTGGGCAGCCTGTTCCAATGCTTGACAACCCTTTCAGTGCAAATTTTTTTCCTAATTATCCATCCTAACCTCCCCTGGCATGACTTGAGGCTGTCCCATCGCCTGTTCCTGGGGAGAAGAGACTGACCCCCCCTGGCTACCCCCTCCTTTCAGGGAGTTGTAGAGAGCGAGAAGGTCTCCCCTCAGCCTCCTCTTCTCCAGGCTGAACACCCCCAGCTCCTTCAGCCGCTCCTCACAAGACCAGTGCTCTAGTGGGACATGCTACTGGGGAATAAGCAATGGTAGGAGAGGGTGGGGAAAGAGGCTGAGTCGGAGGTCTTGGGGTTGTACTGTGGCTGTCACAGTCTCCAGTTTTCTCCTCTGTTTCCCCCAGCAATGTTTTCCTCTCTTCACATTCCCAGTTCTGCACGGTGCCCAGTTCGTAGACCCGACTTGGTGGAGCAGGCCAGGAGATGGTCATTCCCCAAAGGACCTCCTTTCCAGCAGTGTCCTCACTCACTCCTCTGTTTTCCCTTCCCCAGGGTCAACCTGCCTCCAGAGCAGGTCACCAAGGTCACCGTGGGGCGGCTGCACTTCAGCGAGACCACAGCCAACAACATGCGGAAGAAAGGCAAACCCAACCCAGACCAGAGGTGAGGAGCACTGGTGCCTTCTCCAAGCCGTTGTGAACGCTCAGGGCCTGCGGATGTGCCAGTCCCTGGGTGGGGGAGTGTGGCTGGAGGCAGGGGGGCACGGGGGACAGGTCCTGAATTGGCTGTCCTTGTCTGTGTGGAGGAAAGGAGGTGTCTGCAGTGGCCGCAAGAAGGGTCTCCCCAACTCTGGGAGGGGGTGAGGACAGTGCCTGTGCCCCACAGCACAAGGAGAGGGGGTGTGCGAAGCCAACCATGACAGCTTGGTGCCTGGGCAGACTGGGCAGTTCCCGGTGCAGGATGGCACCCTGACCTCTCTCCCCTCTTGGCAGGTATTTCATGCTCGTGGTGGCCTTGCAGGCACACGCGCAGAACCAGAACTACACGCTGGCAGCCCACATCTCCGAGCGCATCATCGTCAGAGTAAGTCCCTCTCCTCCCTCAGCCCCTGCGGGTGCCCCGCAGTCCTTTGCTGGATCTCCTGGGCAATCCTCCTGCCTTCCTCTGCCTTTCCAGTGCTTTCCCCACCCAGCCCTCTCCCACCTTCTCCAAACTCCTACCGCCTTGCTTGTAGCTATCCCTGTCCATGACTGGGGCCTGGCTCCAGCCTTTCTACACCTGCTTAGTCAGAGCAGCCTCGAGGCATGCAAGAACCTCTTGCAGGATAGGGAAGGCGTCCCATTCTCCCAACATTGGACCAGTGTCCAGGGCAGAGCTGTTGGGAGTGAAGGAACAGTGTTCTTGGGACAAGCTGTTTGTATTTTATTCTGCCCCTCTGCTCCGCTCTGGGAGACCCCCCTGCAGTGCTGCCTCCAGCTCTGGGGCCACCGACAGCAGAAGGACACGGAGCCGTTGGAGTGGGGCCAGAGGAGGCCCCGGAGATGCTGGGGGGGCTGGAGCCCCTCTGCTGGGAGGACAGGCTGAGAGAGCTGGGGGGGTTCAGCCTGGAGAAGAGAAGGCTCTGGGGAGACCTTATAGCATCTTTCCGGTGTCCGAAGGGGGCCTGCAAGAAGGCTGGGGAGGGACTTTTTACAAGGGTTTGTAGTGATAGGACGAGGGGTAACGGCTTCAAACTGGAGCAGGGGAGATTTAGATTAGATATGAGGAAGAAATTTTTTACTATGAGGGCACTTTCCAGGCAACCACAGAAGCTTTGGTCTCTCTGATGGCCATCTGTTGTCCATGGAGAGGGGACAGCAAAGGGCTACCAAGACGATGAGGGGACTGGAACATCTCTCTGATGGAGAAAGGCTGAGGGATTTGGGTCTCTTCAGTCTGGACAAAAGACGGCTGAGGGGGGACCTNCTCTCCTGCTCTGCGGTCTCTCTGCAATGTGCACGGAGGGATGGGTCTGTGGGGCTCTCCTCATGTCCTCACTCCCTCTACACCTCAGAGTGCCTCTGCCCAGCAGCACCACAGCGTTTCTCTCCCTGGTTTTCAGTCCCCACTTTCCTGTCTCTCCACAGGCCTCCAACCCTGGCCAGTTTGAGAGCGACAGCGACGTGCTCTGGCAGCGGGCACAGCTCCCTGATACTGTTTTTCACCACGGCCGGGTTGGCATCAACACGGACCGCCCTGATGAAGCCCTCGTGGTCCATGGCAATGTGAAGGTCATGGGTTCGCTGATGCACCCTTCAGACGTCCGAGTGAAGGAGGACATCCAAGAGGTAAGAGCCAGGCAAACCAGGGCAGGTTTGGGGTGATGAGGGGTCTGAAGAGGCACCACAGAAAGTTTGAGGGTCCTTGTGAGCCCTGTGAGCTCCTGTTGACCAGATGGGAAGTGTCTTAGAAGTCTGTCTGTCCCCATCTGTCCCAAACACAGCTTGTCCATCGCATCTTGGGGAACATTGACTCTTCCGCTGTTCGCCAGAACTAGCAAACGCAGAAGTGACAAACCTGAAACCAAGCGAATATATGAGATAGCACACTGGGGTTTGCCAGAGCCTGGATGGGAGGCTCCGCTCTGCTCTGAAGTCCTTTCAGCTGGATGTGCCTGTCCAGAAAAACGGGGTACAATCATGTCTCATATGTATGAGAACTGCCCTGTGCCTGGTTGTGCAGTGGGACTTGGTCTCCTCCTGGCTTCACTACCCAAGGAACATGTCCAGTGACAAGAACTGGAGATCAACCCCGGTGCAAATGCTGTTTGTCTTAACGGCTGGTCTGAGCAGGGTTCAGGGCTGTCCCGTGAAGTGCTGCCTCGCAAAGATATTACCATGAGCCATGGTGGGTTTTGCTGCTTGGAGCCAGAGACTTGGGAACTTCAGAAGTAACACCCCACTTACTTAGGAGTTGTGTGTGTCTGTTTTGTCCCAGGTGGACACCACAGAGCAGCTGAAGAGGATCTCCCGTATGCGGCTGGTCCACTACAACTACAAACCCGAGTTTGCAGCCACGGTGGGCATTGACAACACCTCGGAGACAGGTATGGACCGTGCGTCACATCACGGTGACCTTCTTGCCTCTGCAGCACTGGACCTCGTGTTCTGCCACCCACAGCGGCGTTTTGTTGATGGTGCCAAGCGTCACTGCCCTTCCTGGTGGCTGTAGCCAGCTCTGCCCTGTGGCAGCCCCCCAGGCGTGGGGTCGGAGAGAGGGTGCTTCCCACCACCTGAAGGTTAGGCATCTAATAAAATTCCCTCTTCAGTGAGCGGGAGAGAAGATGGCGCTTCCCACAGGTGACTTACAGGGCTTCTGTGACGAGGCTTCTCCCAGTACCCACCTCTCTGCAGGGGTACAGCTGTAGCGGGGTGATGCCAAGACCCCTGTCCACGCAATCTGGGAACCAGCCTTGTCTGAACAGCCCCTGCTCTTCTGTGGCTGAGCCTGTATGGGCTGCCTGGGCCATTACAGGGTTCCTACCAGCAACCACGTGGACCAGAGAAAGAGCTGTGGCAGGAGGAGCCCTGCCCAGACCACCTTGACCCACTGTGCTGTTTCCATGCAGGCGTCATTGCTCAGGAGGTAAAGGAGATCCTCCCTGAGGCTGTGAAGGACACCGGAGACCTGGTCTTTTCCAATGGGAAGACCCTTGAGAACTTCCTGGTGGTCAACAAGGTTGGTGGCAGCCAGGAGGGGCAGGGAGGCTGTTGAACCCTGGCTCGAGGGAGTTGTGGAGCTGGGAATGGAAGAGGGAAACTGGGATGCTTGGGAAATGCTTCTAGGCTGACACCACCCACCTGAGTTTCAGATCTGGCTGGTCTTTCAGATGTCAGGGGCAGCCCTGGGTGGACGGCGGACATCAGCAGGGAGGAACTAGCCTGATGTGGGTGAAAGTTGGCAGCATCTCCCTCAGGAAGGGCTCCTTGTTGGCAGCCTCCTGTAGGGAGGCTCTTAGCCATAATCTCTCCTTTCTGGATAAGATAAGGTGGTTATGTCAAGATAACCCAGAGCACCTGGCTTGCCTGACCTCTCCGTAACCTGTGGCAGCCTGTTTGCTGCTCTGGGACGTTGAGGGGACAACCTTCCATAGCACACATCAAGGGGACAGCCTCCCAAAGCTGCCAGCTCCTTCCTGCATCTCCTGTCCAGAGTAGGAACGGCCAGGACTGACCTTAGTGCCTTGTTTCTCCTCTGTGGAAGGCTAGATCCCTGCAGTTTCCTCACCAGCTGGCAGTAGCTGCGAGAGTGACCTTTTCTTTGAAAGCTGGAGAGGGACTTTTTACAAGGGCATGTAGGGATAGGATGAGGGGCAACGGCTTCAGACTGGAAGGGGTTGATTTAGATGAGATCTCAGGAAGAGATTTTTCACTCTGAGGATGGTGAGCCCCTGGCCCAGGTTGCCCAGAGAAGCTGTGGCTGCCCCATCCCTGGAGGGGTTCAAGGCCGGGTTGGACGGGGCTTGGAGCAACCTGGGCTGGTGGGAGGTGGAAGGTGTACAGGAGTGGAGTGGCAGAGCCTGAGGGTTGATGGAGGGCAGGGGTGGGATGTGGCTGCAGTTGTGCTGGGAGATGCTTGTCCTGGAACGCTCTGCCTTTACGGGAGGGGCTCCAGGATCAGAGAATCATTTAGGTTGGAAAAGACCCTCGGGATCATCGAGTCCAACCATCAGCCCCACTCTACAAAGTTCTCCCCTACACCATATCCCCTAACAGCACATCTAAACGACTCTTAAACTCATTCAGGGACGGTGACTCCACCACCTCCCTAGGAGGAAGATTGTTCTCCAGAGGCTTCTAGATTTGGACTCTCCGTTGGTCTGAATACAACTGTCCATTGGATAACACTGACAAATAGCTCCAGCAGCTTGCACTGCAGAGCAAGAGAAAGGGTAGATGAAGAGCATGGCTCACGTGATTTGACCAAGGGCTCCCAATGAAGATGGGGACTTTGTGTCAGTCCTTTGTTACTGAGGAAGTGCCAGCAGGAGACCTTAGGGATCCTGCACCAGCATTTATTGTTTTGGTTGGCTTTGAAGAGGATATTCCAGGCCTCTTCAATATATTCATCAATGACCTGGACAAGGGGACAGAGCGCACCCTCAGCGAGTTTGCCGATGACACAAAGCTGGGGGGGTGGCTGACACCCCAGAAGGCCATGCCGCCGTCCAGAGAGACCTGGACAGGCTGGAGAGCTGGGCAGAGAGGAACCTTGTGAAATTCAACAGAGGCAAGTGCAGGGTGCTGCCCCTGGGGAGGAATAACCCCCCGCACCAGGACAGGTTGGGGGTGACCTGCTGGAGAGCAGCTCTATGGGAAGAGACCTGGGAGTCCTGGGGGACAACAGGATGCCCGTGAGCCAGCAATGGGCCCTNCAAACTTGACCATAGGAAGTTCCACCTAAACATGAGGAGGAACTTGTTGCTGTGAGGGTGGCAGAGCCCTGGCACAGGCTGCTCAGAGCGGTGGGGGAGTCTCCGTCTCTGGAGACATTCAAACCCGCCTGGACGCGTTCCTGTGCCCCCTGCTCTGGGTGACCCTGCTCTGGCAGGGGGTGGGACGGGGTGATCTCCAGACATCCCTTCCAACCCTATGATTCTATGATTCCGTCTCTCATTCTTGCTTCCAGGGGCTGTAGGGATCTAGATTTGCCATGTGGGATGATTGCCTACCCCCAGAGCCGGTAGTTGTGCACCCTTTCCCCTGGGGCAGGGCATGGGAGAGCAGTCAGGGTGGCCAGATCCATGGGAGCAGGAGTGCCTCCACGTGCCAGGCCACCCAGACTCCCGACCCCTTCCCTGGCAGGAGCGCATCTTCATGGAGAACGTGGGAGCCGTGAAGGAGCTGTGCAAACTGACAGACAACCTGGAGACCCGCATCGATGAGCTGGAGAGGTGGAGCCACAAGCTGGCTAAGCTCAAGCGGCTGGACAGCATGAAGTCAACCGTGAGCTCCGGGGCATTCAGGTATGGCCACACTGAGGACACGGGAGCCAGATGAGATGTCTCCTTCTGAGACCAGGCAGCCCCGAGTGACAGCTTGGTTTGGGAAAGGGGAGATGGGGAGGAGTGGTGGGGTGTTGGAAGATCTCATTTGGCCTGGGATAAATTCAAGGAGCTACTGGTGAGACAGGTCTGGCGTACACATACCAAGAGCCTGCTCTTAGACCAGCCCAAAAAACCCCAGTGTGAAACTGTCTCCAGGTTTCCCTAGAGTAAATGAGCAGCTTTCTCAGGGCAAAGAGTTCCTCATGCTTCCAAAATCATCATACCCACCCTGCTCAGCTTATGCAGGTTTTAGGGCAGAATTCAGGCTCTCTGGGCAATGGACCAGCACTGCACTGACCCTTGAGCAGATAAAGTGACCAGGGTTTGTGACTGTCGTGCCACGCAGAGATTTCTCCCCTCCCAGAGAATCTCATTTTTGGCTGGGAATCCCTTGGCGTGCCGTCCCAACATGGCTCAGCTCCATTCCTCCTTTTTCCTTGCAGCCAAACGGGAAGCCAGTTCAGCCGTGCGGGAAGCGTGCCCCACAAAAAGAGACCCCACAAAGTAGCCAGCAAGGTAAGGGACCATCCCAAAGCGGGGAAAGGTGGCCTAAGAACACTCGTCTGCGTGGTCCTCCTGTGTTTTCTTCCCCACACTGAAGAGGGAGAGACCGTGTCTGCTCACGTTTCCACGATTTCTCCTTCCCTTTTGTCCATGCCTAATGAATACGTTCTATGGCTTCTGCTCTGCAGGGGTTCAGGGCCTGCAGGAGATCAAACTGGGGTGGGATCTGTGTGAGGACCAAGGCGGGAAGGAGCCCTGAGCTGATCTTGAGGTTTTTCTCTTGCAGTCACCATCGGTTGTCCCGGAACAAGCCTGCATCAGCCAGCGGTTCCTGCAGGGCACCATCATTGCCTTGGTCATCATCATGGCATTCAGGTGAGACCGCACGTCCTGGGCTGCCGTTTCTCCACTCTCTCCAGCTCACGGGTTTGGTCCATAGCCTCCTTGGGGTGGGTAGCGAGGGGCTGTGGACCTACGGCTTCTTTCGTGGGCTGAAATCCCTTGGAAGCAGATCAGAACCATGATGTGGCCCTTGGCCCAAGCCCATCCTCAGCCTGTCCCTCTCTCTTTCTTTCCAGCGTGGTGTCCATGTCCACGCTCTACGTGCTGAGCTTGCGCAGTGAAGAAGACCTCGTGGATATCGATGGGTAGGTACTTCTGGGCTGTGGGGGAGGGATGTGGGGACCGGGGAGGGGTCTGAAGCACAAAAAGCGGGCGCTCTGGGGTTGTTGAGCTCCAGCGAGTCAAGCTGTAAAGCCAACCAAACGCATCCGCATGTCCAAGTCTGGCGTCAATTAAATTATCTGGAGCAAGAAGTGAGGAACAGAGAAGAAAAAGGAAATACACTGCTGTTTGGCTGCTCACGTATCCACTCGTGGATGGTCTGGATGTTCTTTGGATGCCTCTTCAGCTGGACTAAAACAGCATCGTCCCGCTGATTGCAGTGGGGCTGGACCAGTCTGTACTAGGCGAGAGTTTCCCTCTGCAAACAGTGTCCTTGGTGTGGAGAGAGCGTTGAGGGAACGGCCCCAGCCCGGCAGCCTGTGCTGGGCATTCGGTTTTGGCACGCTTCACTCCTTTGGGAGCTCACGTTACCAGATAATGTGTCTCTTTTTCTCTCCCTCTTCTCCCTGTCCTATTTCTCTCCCTCCTGTTCTGGTTACATCTCTCGTCCGACCCATTTTCTTTCCGCTTTGTCTTGAATTTTCCCAATTATTCTTTCCATTTCCATGATCTCCCGTATCCTCTTTCATTCCCCCTTCTCCTCCTCGTCTCCTACCTTTTCTTCCCGTCTCCCTTCCCTGTCCTGTAGCTCTTTTGCTGTGCCCACTGCCTGTCTCCTGGCTCTCTTTCGGCACAGGGGTCCTGGGGTGCCGGTCGCTCTATGTCCACGGTATGTTACTGTTTCATTATACTCTTATTTAATTGCCCCATCGCTTCTCTCAAATCCTCTTCTTTCTTCCATCTGCACCACGGAAGGCCAAGAATCTTAAGCCAAACTGAAAGCAAAGAAAGGGATATGAAAATACAAGTGGGACTCCAGGAGGAAGGTTTATGGACCCCACCAGGAAGGGAAAATTAGGATTAGGAGATTGAAGAACCAATTAATCCAAAGCTAAATGAAGAAATCACATACTACACGTAGAGCAGGAGCAGGCGGCGTGAAAGGAACGGAGGAAATATGTAAAAAGGATGAAGACTTTGAAGAATTAGCCAAAAAAGCTGTTCCGACCCTCTCTTCGTATGCGAGTAGCTTTATTGTGGAGGGTCACTCTCAAGCACAGGACAGATCACACTGCAAAAGGAGGACAGAAAAAAAACCCTAAATTATTTCTTTTTATGACCCGTCACCGCTGGGAATGTTTGGAAAGGTACTGACAGAGGGAAAAGTGGGCGAGTCACTCGTTAGGTACAGACCAGTAAAGCACCTCAGTTAATGGGATCTGCGGGGCTGCTGCAAAATAATTCCCTGAAAAGAAAAACAGGCCCTCCTGGTCTATCAGCAGCCTTCGGACAAAACACGGCATAAAGAGCGGCGGAAGGCACAATTCATTTTGTTCTTTTAAGAACTCCACGTCAGAGTGTTTCACAGGAAGCAATTAAAGAAGTAATTGCTTGTGGGATGCAAGATAAAGCCACGCGTGGGAAGTGTTGGCAAGGCAGTGGAGGAACACGAGGGACAGGGGTAGGTTTTGGGCTGGGTTGAAGATTAGGGAATGCCCACATTCCCTCCAGGAGACCGGCATTGCATCTCCTTTCACCAGAAAAAGAAATTTGTGGAATAATATGATAGAATCATAGAATTGCCTAGGTTGGAAGGGACCTTTCAGATCATCGAGTCCAACCATCAAATAGTCTTGCAGGTGACAAAGAGATATTCTGATGTCTCTAAATGAGTGAAAGCTCCGTTTATCTTGGAGAAACCTTGAGCCATGCTAAGGGGACAGGCAAGACATGGGCACAGGACAAGCAAAATGTGCGACAGATAAAAGTGAACGGCTCCTGTGCCTGAGCAAGGTCTGGACAGGTAGGATCTTGAATGTCTTTGTGAGGAGCTCAGTAAAAATTTCTGCTCAGTGGACAGCTGCTGTGCCTGAAGGGAAGAGCTTTGGTTCATCCCAAGTCTCTGTAGATGGTACCTGGTGCCCAGAAGTAGTGTTGCTCTGGGTTCCTGGTGCAGACGTGGGAGAAAACCGGCACAAGGCAGCGGTTCCTCCCCTTTCACATCTGCCTTACCCCTGGGAGATGCCTGTGGCATCCTCAGGTCATGTCTTGGTAGCTTCAGTGAAACACCTGAAGTTACGTGGGATGAATCTGTGTGGAATTGTGCGTGTTTCTGGAAAAGAAGGTAACGAACAGTCTGTCTCCGAGAGATAAAGGGCACCTCCCTTAGGGAATGGTGGGTGCTTGGAGCCCATTATGGCCTAACGTGTTGAGGTCCAAGCACATAAATCCGCCCCAGAGATCGCTGTTGGAAATCAAGTCTCCTGAGTAGACCCTCTTCCCCAGTCAGCATTGCTGGTGTCCTCTGGACCAGCTGGGACTTGTCCCGGCCAGACATGGCACTGCCACACGATCTTCTGGGGCATTTCCAAGCTCTCCTAGCTGTCCTCATGGCTTTCATGCCTCTCTCCTTTCCCAGATCACTCCAGTCTCCACTCCTCCTCACCCTGGCGCCCTCCATGTCTGCTCTTGCTCCATCTACCTGGTCCCGTCGCCCCACTCACCGCTACAGCTGCTTCTCTCTTCACCTACAAGTGACACCAGTGTCCCCCGTGGTGGAGGTTTTCACCCTATTTTTCTGCGTTTCAGGTCAAGCCAGAACTTCGACAAAACGCAGATGGTGCGATCCACAGCTGCGTCGGACGGAGCCAGCAGCAGGACCCCCTCACACCACGGTAGGTGGCAGCGGGGCAGGGGACCAGGCAGACGTCCATGATGATGGGTTGGGGTGCAGGGTGATGAACGTGGCTGCTCCTCCATGCCAGGGGCTTGCTGGGAGGTCTGTATTCGTGCAGGGAGGTCCTGGGGCTCTGGTTTTGTGGAATCATAGAATTGTCAAGGTTGGAAGGGCCCTTTCAGATCATCGAGTCCAACCATCAACCCAACACTGACAAAAACCGTCACCAAACCATGTCCCTCAGCACCACATCTACATGGATTTTTAAATCCCTCCAGGGATGGTGACTCCACCATGTCCCTGGGCAGCCTGTTCCAATGTTTGACAACCCTTTTGGTGAAGAAATTTTTCCTAATATCCATCCTAAACCTCCCCTGGCGCAACTTGAGGCCATTTCCTCTTGTCCCATCGCCTGTTCCTTGGGAGAAGAGACCGACCCCCTCCTTTCAGGGAGTTGTAGAGAGCGAGAAGGTCTCCCTTCAGCCCCCTTTTCTGCAGGCTGAACACCCCCAGTTGGGGGCATTTGGTGCTGCTCCTCGTAGCTGCCTCTCCCCTTGATTTACTCCACATGTCCCTGCTCTTTGCCCTGCAGTCACAGAGGACACACGTGACTTAGACTTCGGCTCACCTGGTCCCAGCGTGCTGGCCTGCTTCAGCCCACCATGTTTCTCCACGTGCTGCTCTGCTGCTCCCACCAACGTCTCCTCTGTTGCCCTCTCTGAGACCAGCCCCACTCATGCCACTAACCGGACAGGTAGGTGCCAGCCCAGGCATCCAGGAGGTGCTGGGACAAGGTCTGTCACACCATTGCATCACCCTGTATCCCCAGCTCCATCCCACTTCGTGTCTCACCTCTGGGCGTTACACAAGGGACATGCAGCCTGTCCTTCGGAATGTCTCTGCCGTCCTCCGCACCCCCTGCCTGGGCTGAGACCTGCTCCAGCGGGCAGCGGCGGGGCGAAGCGGGGCTGCCAGGCTGAGGAACCTTCTGATATCACAGAATCACAGAATCTTCAGGGCTGGAAGGGACCTCTAGAGATCATCGAGTCCCACTCCCCTGCTAAAGCAGGATTGCCCAGAGCACATCACTCAGGGCTGCGTCCAGGCGGGGCTTGAAAACCTCCAGAGAAGGGACTCCACACCCTCCCTGGGCAGCCTGTGCCAGGGCTCTGTCACCCTCACCCTAAAGGAGTTCTTCCGTGTGA
>VXBH01004055.1:133265-172158 GCA_013400035.1 Rynchops niger
ACCCCGTTGGCAGCTTGGGGCAGGTGCCCGGGTCTCGCTCCTCCTCATCCCCGCACCTGGCGAGCTCGAAAACGCCGAGACCTTGAATCCCCCACACCAGAGCTGGCTGTAAAGTAGATATTCTCATGAACTCAGACATTAGGGTCATCCAAAAGTGGAGTTTTTCCCCAGCATTAGAAGAGAAATCCCTCCTGTGTCGCTCAGCCCGAGCCACAGGCGCAGGGAGGATTCCCAACCTCTGCCGTGTCCCGCTAGAAAGAGTGCGGAGCTGGCACTGGGGGGGCTGGATTAGAAAAAATACTGAGAGCAAGGTGGTGCGTAGCTTGAAAACGAAGGCAACGCTTTTCTTTTCTGCTATGTGGAGCCTTCGTGGTAAGTGATTTTTATTCTTTTTTTTTTTTTACCTCCTGGATTCCCACGAGTACAGCTAACAGCTTTCTACTACATATAAAAGCACCTTAGGTACCATTCGGATTTTAGTCTCACTTGTGAGGGGCAGCCTGGAAACACCTTCCTTCCCTACCTCGAGGGGGGTAAAAACATGTAAATAATAACTGAGCTGGAGCAGCTAAAAAAAGTTAAGTGTAATAAACCCCCATTTCACTGTGGTTTGGCAGGACGGGCGTGCGCTCAGTCTTCTCCTGGGGAAAACGAAAGACCTTCCCCTTTTCTGCCTCCGATCGCAGGAAACGAGAGGGAGTTTGCGAGTCCTTCACCAGTTTTCAAATCATTCGGTACTGGGCTGTTTGGTGGTTTGTTTTTTTTTTTAAAGGGAAAAAAAAAAAAAAACCTTTTTTTTTTTTTTTTTTTTAAATTCCGGCTCCCGGTGAAAGAGAGCAAGGACGAACCACGACTTTCCCCGAAAGCTTCTGGACGAGTCGCTCTGCCTGCGAGGATCTGCCGAGAACCTAAGCACAGTCAGGCGCCGTCTCAGGCGTCAAGGCTTTGTGCTTTTAATGACGAGTCGAATTGCCGATGGCAGCAGCACTCGCCAAGCCGGGCCGTTGCGCTTTCCTCTTCCCTTCTTTCTCCTCCTTCCAGCGGGCACGGCGTAGGGCACGCCGCTAGGGAGAACGGCCGCATGGCTGGCGGCAACCACACGGCAGTGACTCAGTTCGTCCTCCTGGGGCTGACAAGCCAGCCAAAGCTGCAGACTCCGCTCTTCGTAATCTTCTTCCTCATTTATCTCCTCACCCTGATGGGCAACCTCGGGCTGATCGCGCTCATCAAGACAAACCCCCGGCTGCGCACCCCCATGTACTTCTTCCTCTGCAATCTGTCTGTTGTTGACCTTTGCTACTCCTCCGTCTTTTCCCCCACGCTGCTTGTTGGCTTCTTGGTGGAAGAGAAAACCATTTCGTATTCCGCCTGCTTTGCCCAGCATTTCTTTTTCCTCGTCTTCGTGACCACGGAGGTGTTCTTGCTGGCTGCGATGGCGTACGACCGCTACGCAGCCATTTGCAACCCCCTTGTCTACGCCGTTTCCATGCCCCAGAGGGTCTGCGTTCAGCTGGTGGCTGGGTCTTATGTCGGGGGGGTTTTGAACTCGCTCATCCAAACGTGCTGCTTGCTGCCGTTGCCTTTTTGTGGCCCCAATGTCATCAACCATTACTTCTGTGACACTAACCCTCTGCTGAAACTCACCTGCTCCTACGGACGCCTCAACGAGCTTTTGCTGATAACCTTCAATGGGACCATTTCCATGTCCGTGCTCTTCATCATAGTCACCTCCTACGTGTACATCCTCCTCTCCGTCCTGAGGATCAGGTCGGCCGAAGGAAGGCACAAAGCCTTCTCCACCTGTGCCTCCCACCTCCTGACCGTCACCTTGTTCTACGTGCCCGCGGGACTCAGCCACATGCAACCGGCCTCCAAATACTCGCTGGAGGTGGAGAAAGTCACCGCCGTCTTCTACACCCTCGTCGTCCCCATGCTCAACCCTCTCATCTACAGCCTGAGGAACAAGGAGGTCAAGGACGCGCTTAGGAAAGCCACAGCAAAGAACGTTTTCGTGAGTCGCCTGCTGACCAAACCAACCCCGATGGGCTGATAAAACTCCTGCTGCTTCCATTTATTAAACAGTCTCATGGCAGCTGTCTGGAGGAGGAAAGACCTGCGTGTACTTAGAGAATCGGGGGCAGCAAGTTTTAACCGTGCTTTCAAAATCTGCGGAGACTCGACGTTAATAATCATCCTGTCATTACGCGTCTCCGATAAATATTTCCTTGTCATCTCTTGGGGTTTGTTTTGGTTTGGTTTTTTTTTTCCTGTGAAATGATGTAATATCATAGGAGGTGGTAAAAATAAGCTCATAAGGAATTTCCCCCTTAAGCGTAGCTTCTGAGGAAGTTGCACTGATTGGAGCAGAGGGACAAGTTCAAGGAGGGCTGGAGGCTTTTGGTGAGGTGTATCCAAAAAAAACCACACCTCACTTCGGGCTAAATACAAGGAAAAAAAAGAGTTCACATTGGCTTCCAGGGGGAAGTGCCATGGAAAGTAAGGGAAGGGAGGAGAAGCAGGGGCCACGGAGGGCAGTAGGCGCTGGGATCTGGCGCTGGGAAGGTGCTAAAGGGTTGCGTGAGCAGAACCTCGCAGCCTGGAGGCACCGTAGCCGTGTCCGGAGGGCACTTCCACCCCAGCAGCTGGGATATTTTCCTGCTGAGCTCCCAGGCACTTTTATCCCTGTGGGGGAATGAAAGCCCTGGGTTGTCTCCGCCTGTACCCGACACCCGCTCCCAGCCACCCGCGTGGATCCCATCCTACACCTCGCCTCCCACGGCTGCGAAGACGCCGAGCTCAGCCATGTTCTGGCTTGTCCTCCAGGTGAGGAGTTTACCTTGACTGAATGTACCTACCTATGGAGAAGTGTTTTTACCCGCCCCCGCCATTTTCTCATCATGGGGCTGTTGTGAATGAGATTTCCCCCCAGCCGCCCCTTCCCCGAGGGAGCCGCTAAGACGGTGTCCCTGCGGGATGCGGTAGAATCTCCTGGTCTCCAAAGCGGAGAGGACTGACTGTAACCTCTTAGAGCCCTTGAGCACTAAGGGCTGGGATGCCAGGTCTCCGGAGAAGGAAGAGGGGGGTCCATCTGCCCCTTGACCTTCACATGACTGCCTCCAAGTTGTTCTGGACATTGTTCTTTCATAGCTAAAATACAAGTTAAAAAGTAGAATGATTTTTTAGGTGGCCATAGAAATCACGACCTAAGCACACCCGCTGTATTCTTATACCAATAATCCAAATTTTTTTTTTTTTGCTCAGATGTAAGAGTCTACATTGCAGATACCTAACATAGAATAAAATACAATCCACCCGGAGCACACGGCTGAGCAGGGGATGCTTTTTCTTAAGAGACAGCCACAGAAAGGGGGGAAGAGACTTTTATAACATTTACCTTTCATAACCGCTTGCCTTATCCTCAGCTCGGACGCTGGAGGGTCTCACCTGACATGAAGAGTTCACGCTACTCGCGTGATGCACCGTGGCTCAGGGAGCAGCAGGGACCAGTTACTCCCTAAGGGAAGGCAAACTGGGAGCTGAAGGCGGCCACGACGCAGGGCGGGCAACAGCCTCACCTGCAGGGGACGGTCCCACAGCTCCCACCCATCACCCAGGGGAAACCCAGGGCTAAATTCAAGCCAGGGAAAAACAAAGACCAAGACCAAGCACAGCTCTGAAAGTAGTTAAAGACCCCGGGCTGAGCTTAAATAGTGCCTGAGCCCTGGGCAGAGGGTTGTGGGTGGAGGCCCCAGCTGATGCTGGCCATGGCAATTACCATCGCACTCCCTGATGGCTGGGGAAGAGGGGAACTGGGGGTTTTTTTCCCCCCCCAGTGCCCTAAACCCAGTTACCATACCGTATCCAGCCTTCTCTGATGTGTCCCTACGCACGGAGGATGGAAGGACGGAGCAGAAAGCAGCAATGAGCTCCTGTGCTGTGTGTTAACGATTCTCATCCCTCCTTCTGGTATGCAGAATAAGGCACTTCAGATGTCACATTCTCTCGTTCTCAGGGAAATTGTCCGAATGCCTCTACTTTTCATGAAAACTCCATCAGAAACTTTGATTAAAAACTCCAAAGCATTTCACTTCATGCCTGCTTAAAGCTGGTTTTAATGGGTTGCCATTGCATGCGTTCATTATTCACTACAGTTCTTTTAGGAAGACCGTGGTTTACAAGGTTGTTTATTTTAAAACATAAAATTTATTCACTTCATCATTGTACAAGCTACATGTTCTTTCAGAAACTGTATAGTTCACTAAACATAAAAGGCCCGTCTCGATTAAATGTTAAAAAACCTTTGTCTGCTGTTTTCTTTCGAGCATCTTCCACCTTGACCGTGCAATGATGTACAGAAGAGTCGTAACTGAGTCAAATGCGGTTCCATGATTACCACACAAAGCATGGACCTCTTGTTGATCGGCCAACACGGAAAACAGACACAGATCAAAAGAAAACCAAGGATCTCCCCAGGAAGATGTTGGTTGTGACACACTTCTGTCATCATGCTAACCTATGTGTGCCCACAACAGGTCATTAGCACGGTGCCAGGTCCCCCGAGATGACACCATGGCTTTGTGCCTTCTGATGGTTCTTCCATACATTGGTCAGAAATTAAGTCTGAGGTCACAGCTGGACCTTGACCTGGATGGTCACGTTCCACCCTGTTCTCACCAGGTCACTTACGGTGGATAAATGTATCCCGCTTGTCAGGGTCGCCTCTGGCCATGTTGCAGCTCTCCGAATATCACTGACTTTAACAGATCCTCGGATCTTCAAGCTCATTTGGGAAAAATTATTATCAAGCGGGCGACGGAAATATTAGTAATTGTTTCCCTCCTATCTGAGCATCCCTTTTGTGGGCAACTATTTCATGTAACAAAATTTAGACACAAAACATCGTGGTACTGTCTCAGTTTTGCTAGAAAATTATTCCGATTAATTATTGAAGGCTCACGCCACGATTACAATAAATCAAAGTGGTTTGAAGAGAGTGATTTGTTATGCTAGTTCTCCGTACCCTGAACTTGCTGCGTGGTCTCCTGGTCTGTAAGCAGAGCCATAATGACCAATAACTCTTATTCCTTCGTTATCTACGAAGAGGGTTTTAAAAGCCTGCTCAGATGCAGCGCCAGCTTTCGCCCCCGCAGCCTCCTCAGGGCCCCCTTCACCTCCCTGTTCCTCAGGCTGTAGATGAGGGGGTTGAGGGTGGGGGTCAGGAGGGTGTAACACACCGAAATCAGCTTGTCCCGATCTCCGACCTTGTGAGGTTGAACGTAGGCGAGCATCCCCGGTGCATAGAAGACGGTGATGGCGGCCAGGTGGGAGGCACAGGTGGAGAAAGCTTTAAGCCTCCTCTTGGCCAAAGGGATGTGCAGGATGGTGTGGAGGATGTAGGCGTAGGAAAGCAGGATCATCAGGACAGGGCCCATGATGTTAAACCCGGCACCAGAAGCCTGCAGGACCTCGTTGGCGCGGGTGTCCGAGCAGGAGAGCTGCAGGAGGGTGGGCAGCTCGCAGAAGAAGTGGTTGATGCTCCTGGCCCGGCAGAAGGACAACCTCCCCACCAGGACGGTGTGCAGCAGGGAGGTGAGGAAGCCGGCGGAGTAGACCAACACCATCATGCCGTAGCAATGAGCCCTGGACATGGTGGTGGCGTAAAGCAGTGGCTGGCACACGGCCGTGTATCGGTCGTAAGCCATCACCCCCAGGAGGAAGCACTCGCAGGTGATCAGAGCAACGAAAAAATATATCTGGGCAAAGCAACCCAAAAGCGAGATGTGGCTTCTCCCCAGCAGGAAGGTCTCCAGCGCCTTTGGGACGATGGTGGAGGAAAGGCAAAAATCGATGAAGGATAAGTGTGTCAGGAAGAAATACATGGGGGTGTGGAGCTGGGGGTCGGCGTTGATTAGCAGGATCATCATCACGTTCCCCAGCACCGTTAAAATATACAGGCATAAGAAAATTGTGAAGATGGTGGTTTGTAGCTCTGGGGCATCAGAGAAACCCAAGAGGATGAAGCCGGACAAAACAGTGAGGTTTTCTCCATCCGCCATTTCTACAAGTTAGATGAAATTGGAGAGAAATAAAACGAATCCGTGAAATAAATCCCAAAGAGAGAAATACTGTGGAAACATCAGAGTTTAATCCATAAAGTAAACACAACACAAAATGGTGTGGGGTTTTCTTTTTAGAAAAATACAAGGCAACTGCATTTCTGCCTTTAACCCAAGCTTTGAAGTCAAGCAGGGGAAGGAGCCAATTACGTAGTCGTATACTAAAGGAGAATAATTCTGCCGTGATTTGTTTACGCTGTACCAACGATACGCTAAGAATTGTCAAAATGTTCATGCAAGTGTAAAAAAATGAAGTCCAATAAACACACTCCAAAATGTGGAAAATTCAGATTCTCACTATCGATTTCTGGTAGTTTTAAGGATATTTTCTTCCTTTCTTTCTTTTTTCCTTTTTCAGACTGGATCGGAATTTTTCTGTGGCCCCAGTAATTCTGGTGCAGCCTTTTAATCATGAAACAAAGCTGGGCGCTTGAAATTGTTTAGGTTGTTCTTTGGGTTTTTGTTTGGATTTTTTTAATTTCTAAGTTTTTCTGCTTTTGAAGAAAAATCCCTGCATGCGCTGGGTCGGGGCCGGAGCGGTGGTATTGCGTCTGCCATGCTTGCGGTGAGTCTGTGACCAACTCAATTATCTACATAATACTAAAAATTAAAATGTATTATATATAAAGCAGATTTTTTAAAGCTTTGGCTTGGATGTTCCCATGTCCCCCACTCAGCCCCTCTGCAGATGAGTTATCTGATGGAAGATCCATCTACAGATGCCTCCATCTCAGATAAAAACCTCCCAAAATCAGTTGTAGATGGCGTCAGGAGCGTGTTTTTTCAAGCAAACCTCCTACCCCCTGGTAGGGCACTCAGGTTCATGCCGTGGATGCTCTTGGAGATCACGGATGGAATTCCTTTAGCTGTGGCTCTACTGGTACCTCCTGGCCACGAAACAGCATCCGCTCCCCTGGAATCGTCTGAATTAATAAAATACAGAAAGCCGAAGCGAGGGCAGGAGGGAAATTAAGTCCCAGCGCCACTCGTTTTCCTCTACAGACCTCCAATCTTCTTGGTCAACGTTGCTTGGCAATGGAGACAGAGTTGTAGCCCCGTCTGGAGGACTTGTACCCTTGAAACGTGCGTTTCTCGCTGTTGGCAGCAATTTCATCATTTAAAGGTTTGTGTCCTAGAGGTGCCTGTTTCCATCCCGTGGGGGTCAACCTGGGGTGACCGGCTCCTACGTGAACTTCCAGCCCTGGAGAGGACAATCATCTCTTAAAACAGCTTCAAGGTTAAGAAGCAGCTAAATATTTTTAAATGTTTAAATAGCAAATAAGCTATTTTCAATAATAAAAACATCTAAAACCTTGCCAAGTGGGGGCGGACCTACGTGGGAGCATGAGCCCCTGCTGCAGGACGTCACAGAGCAGAAGGTTTTATTCTCAATTTTCTCTCAGCAGAAATGCAGGAAGCTTCAATCCCATGAACAAAACAGGAACATTAATTAGGCTTCTGGTTGTTTGGGGTTTTTTTCCCGGTTTAGGTTTCCCAATTGATCATTTGAATGCAGAAATTTAAAAAAAAAAAAAAAATAATTACTGCTGTAACATGAAATAAATAAAAAGATCTGCCCCTCGTAACTTCTTACGACAAGTCCAGCTGCTAAAAAAAAGGGGCTGCTGCCCATTTTTTTCAGGTGTTGACCAATATTAATGTATTTTTTTTGCAATATGAGGTATAGAATCATAGAATGTCTTGGGTTGGAAGGGACTTTTAAAGGTCATCTACTCCAACCCCCTGTTTGCCAACCCTGTACAGAAACAGCTAAAGAGAGAAATCAGTCGAGTCACAGAGGATGCAAAGCGTGGAATTTGTCATGGATTAAGGGCTAACAGAGAGAGCAGAGAAGCACCGGGATGAGTCTTCTTGTACCCCCCGGCACCTAGAAACGCTTTCAAGCATGGGAGAGGCAGCACGACAACGGTCACCAACGGGAAACCTCAAACCTGTTTTTACCTGTTTGGCTGAAGAGCCTCCTGGAGCAGCCCACCCGACGGGTGGGAGCGCTGGTGGGAGGGGAGATGCTCGGGAGCGGGTCGCCCGGGCTGGCTGGCAGATGGGTTTTATCCCAGGTGTCTGCACAAGCCGCTCTCCCTCAAGACCTTCCTCCAGCTCATAATTATCTTGACCTGCTTAGCAAAAGCCCCTGTCAATTGCCTGCCCGCCCAAACCTTTCTGGCTGTGCCAACGCCTCCAGAGCAGCTCTCCTGGAGGGACCTGCCCATGCCACCACTTGGTCTCGCAGGAGGACAGGTTTGTTTGTTATTTATCCAACTGTCGCAACGTTCTGTGTTGAAAAAAAAAGCCCATTGCTACTAACAAGGGGACGTGATGGATGAGCTAATGCTGCATTGAGGGATGACGACAACATAGAATAATAGATCACAGAATAGTTTGGGTTGGAAGGAACCTTGAAGCCCATCCAGTGCCACCCCCTGCCCTGGGCAGGGACACCTCCCACCAGCCCAGGTGGCTCCAAGCCCCGTCCAACCTGGCCTTGAACCCCTCCAGGGATGGGGCAGCCACAGCTTCTCTGGGCAACCTGGGCCAGGGGCTCACCC
The DNA here is from genome assembly GCA_013400035.1 of Rynchops niger. Taxonomy (NCBI): domain Eukaryota; kingdom Metazoa; phylum Chordata; class Aves; order Charadriiformes; family Laridae; genus Rynchops; species Rynchops niger. The sequence goes on from VXBH01004055.1 coordinate 141,949, forward strand.
CCCTCACAGCAGAGAATTTCCCTGAAACAAACCTAACGGAGCGTCCCGCTGTATGAATGGTTTGAGGGCGGCCACGGGGAGTCCTCTCCAAATATTTATTTCCATACTTTTTACCGGTGACTGCGCAACGGTTAGCTCCAAAGCATCATTTTACACCGCTGCTTTGAAGATATAACAGAATTAACTCACATTTACCAGTTTTGTTCCGATGAATCCTGAGTGCCAGTGTTTCCTGAAAGCTTCTGCTAGATTGACAGGCTGAGAGAGCTGGGGGGGTTCAGCCTGGAGAAGAGAAGGCTCCGGGGAGACCTTCCAGTCCCTCCCAGTCCCTCAAGGGGCTCCAAGAAAGCCGGGGAGGGGCTATTTGCAAGGGCGTGGAGCGATAGGACGAGGGGCAATGGCTTTAAACTAGATCAGGACGGGTTTAGATTAGACATGAGGAAGAAGTTCTTTACTGTGAGGGTGGTGAGACACTGGCCCAGGTTGCCCAGAGAGGTGGGGGAGGCCCCATCCCTGGAGACATTCAAGGCCAGGCTGGATGGGGCTCTGAGCAACCTGATCTAGTTGAAGATGTCCCTGCTCACTGCAGGGGGGTGGGACTAGATGGCCTTTAGAGGTCCCTTTCAACCCAACACATTCTATGATTCTATGATGAAGAGACATGATAAAACCCTCAGTAGAAATATTATGCAATAGTGTTGTCCCAGACATTTAGAAAACACTAAGGATGGGGCAGGTGGAAGAGAACACCGAGCTATGAAAGTGTGGGGAAGCAAGATGGAGAAGTATATGGACGGCTTTAGATGTTTGTAATGTAGATTTGTTTTTCCGCTGGAAGTCACCAGACTATTAATCCTGGAGAGGCACTGGGGTTGGGCAGAAAAGGATTTCCCCATATTTTTTAATTTCTTTCTGCCTCATTCCGTAGTGGGCTGAAACCAAGGCTTGTGAAGCAGGAAAAGTAACATAATAGCATAATAGAGGGGGGAAAATAAATCTCACTCAACTTTAGGGCAAAAAAAAAAAAGAGATTTAAAGATCGTTTGAAAAAAAAAAAACATGTAGAAGGCAAAATAATCCAAGAAGGCTGCTTGCTTGGGTAGGGTGCGCGACTGCAGGGTGAATAATGGAACTTGAAATCCCAGATGCAGAAAGCTCGATACTGCACTTGCTCCATCTCCATCGTAAGGTGGCCCCAGACCACCAGCACCTTGGCTGCTGGGGACAAAGGAAAACCCAAAATCCTCCCACCCACCCTCCCTCCGGCCCTTTACACGCCTCATTAAATTCCTGGCAGAACAGAGGCTCAAATATGACTTGTCCCCATTTACCATGAGTGTTTTGATGACCAACACACCATCACAGCGTTATTTCACACGACCCCACTTTGTGGCATAGACCTAAAACTCCCGGAAAATGCAATTAACAGCACCCAAACCCCAGGAGCATCACCAGAGGACGTTCATTAATGTAAAACATGAGAGACACTGCCTGGTTTGATGTTGGCAGGGCAAAGCCACCACCTGCATTTTCCCTTTTGCTCTCTGAAACCTGAAATTAAGTTGATTTTTTTTTTTTACAATATTTAAATAATAAATAATGTTTATTTTATGTCGTAATTAAGTAACATTTACCGTGGATGACAACTTTCTGCCCAATACACGGTCGCTGTCAAGTCTCAGGCTCCAGTTGGGGAAAGTCTTGTCCCTCCTTGCACAACGCGTAGCCTTGGTTCAAGGAGAAATGTGTTTTCCAGGTGTCCTGCTTTCAGGTGCATTTAGTCCCTGCTTCTTGAAGGTGCCATATCTAACCTTCCTCACCATGGCAGGGTGGCCCTCACCTTTCAGCTGACCAGGAAGCGTGGATGGACAAGGAGGAGACGACTCTACCTTTTGCTTTCCTCATGGCGTTCTTCATGTCCGTGTTTCTTAGGCTGTAGATGAGTGGGTTCAGCATGGGGACTGCAACGGAGTACAGCACGGAGCCCACCTTGTCATGCTCCAAGGAGCGTCTGTCCCCCAAGGAGCCGGGGCGCAAATACATGAAGAGGGAGCTGCCGTAGTACAAAGCGATGGAGACCAAGTGAGAGGCACAGGTGGAGAAGGCTTTGAGCCGACCAGCCGTGGAGCGGAGCCTCAAGACGGTGGAGAGGACCAACAGGTAGGACATTAGGATGAAGACCGTGGTGCTTAGCACATTGAACCCCACCATGGTGGAAAGCATCGCCTCATTGACATGGGTGTCAGAGCAGGAGAGGGCTAGCAGTGGTGGTCCATCGCAGAAGAAGTGATTGATCCTCTTGGACCGGCAGAATGGGAGACGAAATATGGAAACTGTGTGTATGGTGGAGCTGATCACACCAGCCAAGTAGGCACCAGCCAACATCCTAACGCAAAGCCTCTGGGACATGACCACAGGGTAGAGCAGGGGGTTACAAACGGCCACGTAGCGATCGTAAGCCATGGCAGCCAGCACGTAGCACTCGGTGGTGGCACAGGTTGCAAAGGAGAAGAGCTGAGTGGCACACCTAATGAAGGAAATTACCTTCTTCTCCACTAAAAAATTCAGCAAGGTTTGAGGGATGATGGTGGAGGAGTAGCAGACGTCCAGGAGAGACAAGTGGCTTAGGAAGAAGTACATGGGGGTGTGTAGGCACGAATCGATTCGGATTAATATAATTACTCCCAGATTTCCTATTAGGGTGACCACGTAGATGGCAAGGAATAAGACAAAGCACGTCACCTGCAGGTCTTCCCGGCTCGTGAAGCCCAGGAGAACAAACTCAGACGCAAATGTATAATTAGCTTCAACCATATTGACTATATAAGCAGTTCAGCTGCTTGATGTCTTTCAAATGCCTAATAGCATCTGTCAATAAAGTTAAGAATGCCAATTTTCATCTATCAAGCGGTTACCCCAATTTAAGTCAATATACGGGAAATTGTCTTTGAGAGAGGAAAAAGTCAAGTTCCCGAGGCCGATCTCCCGTTCAGCTCGTACAGCCGCCGGCAGCACACTTGGAAGTGGGTGGATATTTTAAGGCGAGGAAGGAGGGCAACACCGTACCACAATAAAGCATAAATAAATTGCAGAGCTTTCTCACAGTTTCTCTCAAGCCGTTCACAGACGGCGGCCCGTGATTTTCACAATAACTGCTGGGAAAATGAAATTACTCCTCATCTTTTGAGTGCTCCCAGTCCGGTGTGAGTACGTGAGGAATAAATACCTGCTCCCTGCGTCCCGGGAAAGTGTCCTTTAGGTGAAAGCACTGGAAAATGCGTCTTTCCTCAGCGCAATTTTGCCTCGTGTAGGATGGTGGAGTATTAAGAGCCAGGATTTGTCTCACCTCGCTTTGCTTTAGAAGCGATGCCTAACTTGGAGATAAAAGGTAAGTTCGGGCTGGTGCTCCCTGCTCGCCCAAGAGAAATCAGCAGCTCCTAAAAATTACACTTTACGACAGACAGGATAAATAAACATCGATTTTTCCTGGATGACATTAATCACCGCTTGACAGAGTTACACCAGAGAGCAAAGCAAGAGCGCGTGCTGCCCGGCGCCTGACAGGCAGATCCAACCTCAAAAGTCATAATTATTTGATGACCCCTTTGGTGAAGGGGTGAGGTTCCCCTCCGGATCCAGACCTCTCATTTCAGATCTCCTGTGAGCGGCGTGTCTGGCTCCCCCGGTGTTATTAACGGCGATTTCAAGGTGCTTTTGGCTGCCCACATAGAGATGCCGGGGGCGAAGCGGAGTCTGAGACGTTCGCCCAGCACTGGATGACGAACTACAAATAATGAAAATCGAGCTGTTTGGGTCCGGAGCCGCGTCCTCTCCCAGAGGCAGCATCCACCCTCCTGGATGCAGACATCTACTGCCATTGGAGAATTGACCCAAATTTCACAATTAACTAAGGCTCACCCTTACTTTTTCTTACTTGACAAGCCAACCGCCTTGTGTGGAGCCATCCAAGGTGTAGACATGAAACCCAGGAGGTGGATAAGGCTTGTGCCGTGCATGGGAGCTGCATGCCGGCAAGCACATCTCCCTCCGGCTGGAAGACGCTGACTGCAATGGAGATAAATTAAATTAAAACCCCATGCCTCGCTGCCTCGGGTGAGATATTATTCATGCTGACAGCCAGGTGGCTGGTCCACGCTCTGCTAAATAACTGCCAGCAAAGCCCCGAATATTGATCCTCGTCCTCCTTGGGGAAAGGAGCTTCATTTGTGACACCTGCTTTCCTCCTCAGATTGGGGAAGATCTTGTATCTCTCGGGCAAGCCAGCACAAGACCTTCCCACAAGCTGCCCTCGGGCTCACCAAGCAGCCTGGTGTTAGTGTTTTCCAAGATTTAACTCATGACGTTACGGACAGGAGAAAGACCAGCCGCTGCCGAGATCCTACAGCCAACGCGTCCTCCTGGTTAAACAGCAATTAGCCTGCTCGCATGGTGGACGTTACCCTCAAAATCTCGGTGTGGGAACAGGGAGAAGGTGCCAGATCTATGGAGCCAAAGTACTCGGTTTAGTTAGCTGGGGTTTTAAGAGTCCTACAGCCCAAATTATCTAGTGAATGAAGAAAAGCCTCATTAATAAGATGGTTTCCCGCTCCGGCTGGAAAGATACACCGTGTATTCTCCCATGCAACCCATGCTTCCAGAGCTTTGCCCTTTGCAGTATTCACTGAGCTGGGGGTAAAATGAGTCAGGGAACAATGTCTTAACCCCCAGGGGGTGTCAGACCAAGCGAGGGGCAGCCCCCACCAAGCCCAGAGGGGTCCCAAGACCTTCCACTGCCAGGTCAAGCTATGGCTGAAGGGGTTTTTTAAATTAATGACTCCAGAAGGTGTTATTTCAACAATAGCAACTCAAAAATGTTGCCTTCAATAGTTTTATACATCCTAAAAAAAAATACTCCTGAAAGGGTATATTGCAGTTCCTGCCCCATCTGCAATAATTGGACCCAAACCCTCTTCTTTTTTGCCAGCGTAGCTCTTCTTGGAGGCGTTCCACCTTCAGTGTAGACTGCACGCGATGAGAAATCCAGCATTTCCTTTTTTCAGTCTATGCTGAAAAAAAAAAAAAAGCTTTAATTTTAATTTTGATGTATCTGCCTTTGTTTTTCAGTCAGAAACTCTAGCTAGGCTTGGCTCCTAAAGACGAGAGGTGGCTGCACCTTACCTTCCAGGAAAGGACAAAAGTCATCTCTTCATCTGCTCCAAAAGTAGGGAATGACCCTATTTTTTTCCACTTAGCCCTCGGTGTTCCATAGGGAAGGGTGGGTGGTGTCTTCCGCAGGAAGGTCACCAAGATGAATCCGCCACGGTCACCCAGGAACCGGGTAATTATATAGGGAGCCTCATCCAGTTAATTCATCACCCAAGAGCACGGAGGGCAGCCGCTCACCTGGGATTATTCATGTAATGACAGACGTGATTTACATAATTCAACAATGAAAAATGAAATTCTTCACCTACATGGGCTAAAAGTTCAGCTCACTCTCTATATATTTTAATTTCCCTTTATTGTAAAATCTGGGATAGCTTTGTCAGGAGTGAAGATGTGCTGTAGGGACCCTTTCTGAGAGTGAGCTGTAGGAACCAAGTGATGGAGGAGGTAATACCTTAAAATACTGGGAATTATCGCTTCAAGTTGCGTATGGTTAGCCCAGCCCATTTGAGAATCAAATAATTCATAGGGCGAACTCGATAATCTAGATTTCATACAACCTGAAGCCTCACCCGAGAATTGCATTAGGAAAAAAAGAAAGAAAAGGAGATTAAAGCATCGTTTCTAAATGCGAGGGGAAGTTGGTCAGAAGCTTGTTCAAACGCCCGACGTTGCCCCTTCATTTTTCACAGGCTCAGGAGCCGACGCCGAGAAAATAAATGCTCTAAATGGACCCAGCCAACTGTAGCGGTGAGATGATGGTCTTGGTTTATTTATACGCTATTTCCCAGTTTCCTGAACAAGGACAAGCCATTTAGCCGCCCGAGGCTTACTAGCACATAAAAAAAAGTTTTCCTCTAAAATAAAAAGGAGCAGGTATTTACAACGATGTCCAATAGGTGGTGACGATGGATAAGAAATCCCCGTCGGTATTTTTCTGGCCGCTTATTTAGCGTTTCCCCTTCCATCACTCCCTTTTGATATTGGAAATTCTGTTACGGCCTTTTCGCATCTCTCGAGGGTGACAGCAGAGCACAAAAGTAGACAGGAGGAACAAAAATAAGTCATTCATGTATAAACAGGCCTGGATTTTATTTGGAAATAGGTGAAAGGCAACTTTTGAGAAGGAAAGGGGCATCTAAAGAAGAGGGGTATCTGTACACCGCTGTGCCCGGCAACAGGAAGAGTCAGCGTCAGGCTTCAGCATCCAAAAATAATAATAAAAACCTGAAGTTTTAGTTGCCCGCCAGGGGTCACATCACTGTTTGGGTTATTTTTCGCTGTGTTAGAGATTATTTTTGGCAATACAGCTCAGCTCAAGTGCGGGCGGGTGGAAAATCCTCACCCAGGACCCAGCCAAACCTCCCCCATCCCAGCCCATCATCTCCCAGTGCCCTCCCAGAGGAGCTTGTTAAGACGCCGTTGCAGGGACATCTCTTACCTCCGAGTGACGAAATGCTAAAGAAATATCAAAGTTTGCAGGGCTGGTGTAAGGGGGGGGTGAAAATATTGTGGTTACTCTTCCCCCTGGTGGCATTGCATTTTCACAGCAACCACAAGTTGAGGAAAGGGGAAAGCTGCGATTTCTGGCACAAGTTGCTTCTTGCATAAGAAATCAAGACTTGTTATTTTTATTACCCTCGTTATTTTTTTCTGTTTCAGGGTGCTTGTGCATTTTTTTTCTCTTTTTTTCTTTTCCCCCCAATTCCTTTTCCCCACCACTTCATGCCAAAATGCAAATCTCTGGATGCCAACTCTACTGACGATATTATTGTCTTTGTTTTTAACAAACCGCCGTGGGCATAAATTAGAAAACTAATTAGAGCTTTGTTTCAAGGCTTTGAAAGGCAGCAATTGTGAGGGGGGAATGAAAGGACAAAGTTCTGTGGTTGCCTAAAAAGAAGTGACAAAGATTAATTTAACCCTGCGATTTAACTCAGCAGCCTGGTTTCAAAGACAAGGCTATTTAAGAATTTATATTTAATTCACTTGGCTTATTCACCGTATGCTTTTACCCCCTAAACGCATTAAAACGTCAAAGTTTATCCATTTAGATCTTGTCTTTCCTAAAAAGAGCCTTTCACAGAAGCTGCCTCCCTGACCCAGCCCATAAATCATTGAGAGCCCGAATGCCCAATGCCGCCCGAGAAATGATTTGGCATTTCTCCGGAATAGATATTTTTCTACAAAAAACTGTAGAAACGGCGTGTCCCCTATCCCTTCGTTTACTGAGCAGGTATTTCAGATACGTTGAGGCTAAGGAGCCACAAGAAAAATCAGTATCACATTTAACACAAGAAAATATTGCATTATATATAAATATATAGTATAATATACATTTAATATAGTATTTTTCTATATACACGCACACATATATGTATATATGTGTACAACTTGCTGTTCGTAGGACCAGAGAGCTCCTAGATACCCTTTCTGATCAAAAATTATGTCCCACTCAAAGCAGAGCTGACTTCACAGGAACACCAGGTTGCTCCTGGTCTCCTCCAGGCAACTTCTGAACGTCTCCATGGGTGGAGGCTCCACAGCCTCTGAGAGAAATCCCGAATCAGGTTTTATTGAGGAGGGTTCAGAGCCTGACTGTGATTCTTTCTGCTGTTCTCCTCAGAGCATCCTTCACCTCCTGGTTCCTCAGGCTGCAGATGAAGGGGTTCAGCATGGGGATCACCACCGTGTAGAAGACGGAGACCACTTTGTCAGTGTTCAGGGAGTAGCTAGAGCTGGGGCGTAAATACATGAAGATTGTTGTCCCATACAACATGGTCACCGCTGTCAGGTGGGACACGCAGGTGGAGAAGGCTTTTTTCCTGCCTTCAGCTGAGCGGATCCTCAGGATGGCAAAGGAGATGAAGACATAGGAGACCAGGATGGTGGAGATGGTGCTGAGCTCAATGATGCCAGCCAAGGAGAAGAGAATCATCTCGTTGATGTAGGTGCTGGCACAGGACAGAGCCAGGAGGGGAGGAACGTCACAGAAGAAGTGGTTGATGACATTGGAGCTGCAGAAGGGCAGCCTGATGATGAAGGTCATCTGTATGATGGAGTTCAGGACACCTCCGATGTAGGAACCCACCACCAGCCACATGCACAACCTCCGAGTCATAACAGAGGAGTAGAGCAGGGGGTTACAGATGGCCACATACCGGTCGTACGCCATGACGGCCAGCAGAAAACACTCAGTTGTTACGAAGATGATGTAGAAGAAGGCTTGGCCCATGCAGCCAGCGAAGGAAATGGTCTTCCTCTCCGACAGAAAGTTCACCAAGGTCCTGGGGGCAACCACAGAGGAGAAGCAAATGTCAACAATGGAGAGGCTGCCAAGGAAGAAGTACATGGATGTGTGGAGCCGTGGGTCACCTCGGATGACTACGATTATCCCCAGGTTGCCCAAAAGGGTGACAACATAGATGAGCAACAACAGCACAAAGAGGGCCACCTTCATCTCTGCTTGGTCACTCAGGCCCTCGAGAATGAACTCTGTCACCGAGGTGTGATTCTGCTCTGCCATTCAGGGCTTCGTGTCTACCGAGGAAGGAGAGAGCCTGAAAATACAGGAGAGTGGAAACCACGCCTTTATTTATTTGAACTGAAATGGGATAAATTGATAATTTACACCCTGCGCACCCAGCCCACGCATTTCTAGGGAGCTTGAGTGGGATGGACTGCACTGTAGCCATCTGGTCCGAGCTTGTCCTCCTCTACAGTCCAAGGCAAGAGGAGGTTTCTTCTGAAGGGAGAGCATCCCAGCTTTCCCAAACACCTTCGCCACCTGCAGCGAGTCACTGCCGAGGGTCTCTGGCTTTCCATCTGTGGGCAGACCTTCGGGCATGTTCACTTGTATCTCAGAGTCCCAGTTGGGTACCTACAGTTTGATGAGATTGATGGATACAGCAGCAGATAGTGACGCAGGTGACATAGACCAAACCAACAGCTCTGCCCTCGACCTCCCGTGATTAAGTTTTTCTCCCCATTTTTTTCCCTTCCTCCCCATTTCAGACCAATCATCAGGTGCCCAGAACCAGAGAGCTCTGCTTGTAGTTGTAATAGTTTGGATTAAATGTAAAAATAGCGTAGCTTGCTTTCATTGGTTTGGGAAAGGACACTGCAGTGAAGAAAAACACCTTTCATTTGCTGGGAGGTGGGCAAGGAGAGAGGAAGGGAGTTTTGCATGATCCTAAAATTGATTCAAGACATGAGGAGTTTAACATTACAGTTTCAGAAAATTTGGGGAGGTGAAGTCAGGGGGACCATGGGAGAAATTTGGGTCTGAAGCTGTTATTTCGAACTGGGGTAAGCACCAAACATTTCCTCTGTATGATTTAGAGAATATACAATTGAGAGACTGAACACCATAAAATCCGTCTTGATTTCCCCGTGGCGTGCAGAGCAAAGGCACTGGGGTTGGGGGTCCCCTGTATAAGGGGTTCATGTGGGTTTCACAAATGATGGATCAGCCTTTCAATGAGCCCTCCCATCGCATCCCTCGCCCTGCTGCCGCAGCCCATGGGAAGGGACCACCAACCGCCACGGCGTGCCGATGACTTTAATCATGCCTTGTATTTCCAGAAGTGGACTGGGAGATGACACCTGGTGTACGGCAGTGATATAAGCGTCAGGAGGCAGCTGTGAGTGTTTGAGAGCATGAACCAGCTGTAACGTGGTGACTAAGCCCAGACAAAAGTGGGATCCACAATGTCCTGGAATATACAAGTCACACCTGGTGCCCTCCCCGGTGTGCACAAACAGCAGCATCCGACTGCAAATTGCAATTGCACCTCGTCTCCAGGTGAACGCAAGGTGTGGTGAGGACATCGGCAGAAGGCATGATGGAGGGGAACGGTCAAGGGGAAAAAAAGAGCCGGACTGAGAAATTCCTGGTTTAAGATGCCAGTTGAGGAGGAAAACCTTGCAAGAGGGAGACTTGTATCAGGAACAGCGTGACCAGCAGGAGCAGGGAAGTGATGGTGTCTCTGTACTGGGCACTGGTGAGGCCTCACCTCCAGTGCTGTGTTCAGTTCTGGGCCCCTCTGTACAAGAGGGACATTGAAGGGCTGGAGCGTGTCCAGAGGAGAGCCACCAGGCTGGTGAGGGGTCTGGAGAGCAGGTCGTGTGAGGAGAGGCTGGGGGAGCTGGGCACGTTCAGCTTGGAGAAGAGGAGGCTGAGGGGAGACCTCATTGCCCTCTACAACTCCCTGAAAGGAGGGTGCAGAGAGGTGGGGGTTGGCCTCTTCTCCCAGGTGAATAATGACAGGACCAGAGGAAATGGTCTGAAGCTGCGGTGGGGGAGGTTTAGGTTAGATATGAGGAGGAATGACTTGACTGACAGAGTGGTCGGGCACTGGGACAGCCTGTCCAGGGAGGGGGTTGAGTCCCCATCCCTAGAGGTGTTGAAGAAGCGTCTGGATGTGGCACTTCAGGGCATGCTCTAGTGGCAGAGATTGTAGGTTGTCTGGTTGGACTCAATGATCTTAAAGGTCCTTTCCAATCATGAAGATTCTGTGATTCTGATGGTGGCACAGCGTGGCATCCTGGTGGCTAGGGCACTCCTGCCTCTCCCTTCAGCTGGAAGAGGAGTCAATGCCATGGATGAGACCATGGAGCTGTGCTGAGCCAAAAACATCACTCACCTCCAGTTTAAGTTTAAGCTCCTGGTTAAGCTGCTGGCCCTAATGAAAAAACAGGTTTCTATCCCTGGTGACTGGAAGGTTCAGAATAAAACGATTCATTTTTTACAGGATTAAAGATGAGAATCAAAGCCTTACCCCACCAGGTGAGAGCCAGGATCAGAAGACTCGTTGAAGAACCATTCTCCATCAGCTGAATATTTCTTTATAGAACGATTTTTTGTTCTTTAAGGTGAACATCACGTTATTTCAGGGCCAGTGGGTGGGCTAATCTGTCCTTGAGAGCGCCCTCCTCTCCTCTTCTCCCGGGCTCCTTAAACATACCACAAGCACCATGATTTCTGGTCTTTTGAATTCAAAATCGCGGAGTGTATCCCAGCAGAAATACTTCACCTCTTTTAACCAACCCAGAGGAGCAAACCTGGTGTAAACCAGAGCAGCCTCCCCAAAGGTAAAGTCACTGCAGTGATTTATACCGGAGCAGGGTGTAGTCCCAGCAGAACGCACCAAGATCTTTTGGGGTCAAACCTACCTGTGGATGGGGGTCACCTCTTACCAGCTGCGAGGTCTCGGCCACCTTGGAAGGCACTACAGGCTCGGGGTGTCTGGATGGTAAATCTGGGGGACTAACCCTCGGAGCCATCCTCCTTGCTTCCAGACAAACAAGAACGTCTCTCCTGAGCCTTTAAGAGCCTCCTGCATATTTTCGTCGGATGAAGCGCTTCACTCCCAGCAACGTGTTGCTTTTATACCTCTCTCTGTGGGTCTTTGTGGGCAACGGGCATCCCTCCTTGGGGAGCAAGGGTTGGTCAGGGCTTTGGTTACAGCTCAGGTCTCCAAAAGAAGTGAATCATGATTGTATACTGCTGGCTTCTTAATGAGAATCCAGGAGGATCACAACCGTCTAAACTGCTAATAAAGGCTTAGCTATGCACAACCCCGGGCTAATTATTGTCACAAATATCAATAACCTGCTGTGACACTTGGCAGCCTCAAGGGACAGAATCCAAATGAGCCCAAATTATTCTTCACAAGCCCCTCTGAAAATCAAGGAGGGTGTGAGAAGGTGCGTCCAAAGGGTAATTTACTCTGAGTATCTTAAATCACTATTCCAAGCTGCTTAGGCTGTGGTAATTAGCTCCGGATGGGTGCCTGGAGCAGATGGCTGGGATTACAGGAGATGAAGGTTGACCCGAGCCTCCAGGAGATGAATGAGCCTGAAAGGCTTCCAGACTACTGATGGATAAGAAGAAGGAGATCTATACAGGACCCACCTGTCAGAACATGATTGACAGACAGCCCATTAATCTTTTTTTTTATTATTTTTTATGCTCCAAATATTTCCAGGAATATCTGAGCTGCCCGTTTTTCCCTCCCTTTAGCAGAGATCCAGGTCATTTTGCTGCTCCACCTCTACTGCGAGATCAAGTCCATCTCATCCTATTTTGAATGGAGCTAATCCAGCTCTTTCTGCAAAGAGTATTGATAGCACGTTCGTGCTAATTTCCACATAAATCGCCTCTGCTCAACACACTCAATAGACACCAGCTTCTTCCAGTGTCTGGAATATTTCCAGGAGCTTTACAATTCATGCTATTTCTTTCAGTATAGCTGATTTTTCCTGACAAATAGTAGGAGCCCATGCCTTTAGATTAAACTGACAGCATAGAGAGAGTCACCACATAAATAGCAGTTCACATTTGGGTGATATTTTGGCCCACAGATGGGATTTATTCACCTATCTGTTGTCAACACTAAGCATAGACATTTAAGCCAACTGCCTGGGCTGTCTTTGCAGAGGGTAGAAATGAAGGTGGTGGTTGAGCTGTTCAGACATGATTGTCCGGGACTATCTGAGACCCACCATAAACCTCTCCTACTCCCCTCCTAAAAGCCACAAGCATCCCAGCATCTTGTGCCAGACCTGTGCCCGTACGTCCTATGGTATCTCAGGTGGAGTGAGATGGATCGATAGACTCAGTGTAGCCCAGAGGAGGATTTGCCACATCCAAAGGAGACCCATGGTCTCATGAACAGACAAGTTCTCCATCAGTACTAGAGGACTGGTTGAGAGATGGACACATGGGATGTGTTTGGGCCTTGCTCCAGGTCAGCACGACACAGAATGATAGAATTGTCAAGGTCAGAAGGGACCTTTCAGATCGAGTCCAACCATCAACCTAACACTGACGAAACCATATCTCTAAGCATCACGTCTACCCATCTTTTAAATACCTCCAGGGATGAGAAGTCAACCACTTCTCTGGGCAGCCTGTTCCAATGCTTAGTAACCCTTTCAGTGTAAAATTTTTTCCTAATATCCATCCTAAACGTCCCCATGTGCAGCTTGAGGGACCTTGGCAACTTGACATAGGGACCTACACAGCAGCTATAGGTGTCCCAGCTTCTCCTCCAGTCTGAGCTCCAACAGTGTGATTCAGTTGGCCAAAGGGATCATAGAATGTGTTGGTTGGAAGGGACCTTTAAAGGTCATCTAGTCCAACCCCCCCAGTGGTTCTGGCAGCAAAGCTACAGGACTTCGAGGAACCCCTGAGCTTCTGGAGGAGCAGCTGGAGCCCAGTGGGAAACCTTCAATGGCACCAGAGACCAACCAGCAACAGACCAGTGCCTGCACGAGCAAACCCAAATATTGGCAGAGAAGAGCAAGGGCAGACAGCTGTGCTGCCCCCAGGTGGGTGTTTGGGTTGGGTTAGGTGACAATATTTTAACAGCGGGGTTTATATTTTGGGGAGTTTGTGTGTCAACACTTTCACTGTTGAGACACATTTGTTTAGACTTTATTACCAATCCTCCAGGTACAGCTCCAAACACCCCCTTCCTTCTTCAAAAGGGAAATAAAAACATGCAGTCCACTTAGTGCCAAAACAAACTTCTCTTGCTGCTGGTGAAAGAATGACAAAGGAAAATAAAACCAATTTGTAGAAATTATTATCAGGTAACTAAGTATAAACCTTTGAAGTGTTTCTCACTAAATTCTTCATCTCTCCTGTATCAGTTATGCACTGCCTTGTGTATTGCTGCTTCTAAGGGTGGCTTGGGCCTATCAATTTTCCTCTTACAATGCAGGTAGAAATGGAAAAGAAACCATGAAAATAGTCTATAAACTGGAATCTGACATATGGAAGTGACATGACCCATAGGCTGGGGGGGTTTCAGCCACCCCAAATTCAGATGTCTTGAAGTGGAATATGTCAGTGATGCTACATTAATGTGTGTGTATATATATATATACACACATATATCACAGAATCCCAGACTGGCAGGGGTGGGAAGGGCCCTCTGGAGATCATCCCGTCCCACCCCCTGCCAGAGCAGGGTCACCCAGAGCAGGGGGCACAGGAACGCGTCCAGGCGGGTTTGAATGTCTCCAGAGACGGAGACTCCCCCACCGCTCTGGGCAGCCTGGGCCAGGGCTCTGCCACCCTCACAGCAAAGAAGTTCCTCCTCGTGTTGAGATGGAACTTCCCATGGTCAAGTTTGTGCCCGTTACCCCTTGTCCTGTCCCCGCGCACCACTGAGAAGAGCCTGGCCCCATCCTCCTGACACCCCCCCTTTCAGTATTTACAAGCCTTGATAAGGTCCCCCCTCAGCCGTCTTTTGTCCAGACTGAAGAGACCCAAATCCCTCAGCCTTTCTCCATCAGAGAGATGTTCCCGTCCCCTCAGCACCTTGGTAGCCCTTTGCTGTCCCCTCTCCAGCTGTTCCCTGTCCCTCTTGACCCGGGGAGCCCAGAACTGGACACAGCGCTCCAGATGCGGCCTCCCCAGGCAGAGCAGAGGGGGAGGGTGACCTCCCTCCACCTGCTGGCCACACTCTTCTTGATGCCCCCCAGGATGCCATTGGCCTTCTTGGCCACCAGGGCCCATTGCTGGCTCATGGTCACCCAGTTGTCCATACAATGCATACATGGATATACACACACACATAATGCAGCATCCTATGTCTTCATGCAACACAGTTCACCCGAGCCATTTCCCATGTTAATTTTAACAAGAATCAGGGTCTTTTGTTCCTTCTAGGGTGGGAGACTAAGATCAGTTTTACTGTTTACCCATTAAACTTTTAATTCGGCCACTTAAATCCCACAACTAGTAGTCTTTTAGATACAGATAACCACATACTTTGAGAAAACAAGAAAAAAAATTAGTAATATTAGTTTTATTGCAAGTAACACACCATGGCTTTACTGTACGTCCTTAACTTTGAATATATGTACTGAAAAATCCCACTAAAGCGTACATTTAGGAACGGTCACTGTCCAATACTTAGTGTTGTGTGTTAACAAAACCATTTGAAGTATTTATTCACTACAAAAGCACTTTGAAGGATTAAAGTGGAGTAGAAAATTTTTAAAATACCTTTGAACATTCTTTGAGGGGTGATGGTGGAAGAGGTTTCAGGAGATAGTCCTCTCCATTTTCCCCTCTTTCCTGCAGCTTTAGGGAAACATTTCTTCCTCTCCCATCCCAGCCTCCTTGGTCTGCTCTATGTGTTCTCCTGCGTGCTCCCACCATTCATGGGGTTACCTGGAAGCACTGAAGTTCACCTTAAATCTGTAGATCCCATCTCATGGCTGGAAGAGGTTCAGCCCTCGGTGGAGATCTAGTCCACTGCAATGAATGATGTCCAAACTGCAGGAGAAGGTGACCACGCGCAGGCTCAGGCCAAAGACAGCTGAGAAGCAAATGGTCCAAGTCCTCAGCAGAAATCTCACAAATGTGCTATTTTTAAAGGGCTGAGCCTTGTCATCGTATTTACCTTCAAGAAAGGGGTGGCTTGACATTGCCCAAGGAATGGCAGGTCCAGGAGAAAACCCGGCACATGCTTGCCTCCAAATATTAAGAAACAATCTGGACATTTTAGGACGTTTCCTCACAAATAAACCTTTGGTGGGTTCTTCAATGAGTATGTATTTCTCCTGTTATGACATGCACTACCTAGAGGTGAATGTATAACAAATTAATTCCATATCAACAGAGCCAGACTACAAAATGGACAATAAAATACAGAAGGATTATCACAGATTCTCTCCAGTTTCAAAAAAAGACCCCAAAACACAGACCCCATTCCCCACCACTGCCTAAAAGTCAAACCATTTACCACTTTAGTAGGGAAATAACTATTCTCCCTACTGCTCTCTTCAGAGCACTCTTCATCTCCTGGTTCCTCAGGCTGTAGATGAAGGGGTTCAACATGGGGGTCACCACCGCGTAAAAGACAGAAATAACTTTGTCCCTGCCCAGGGAATAGCTGGAGCTGGGTCGCAGGTACATGAAGAGGAGGGTCCCGTAGAAGATGGTGACGACCACCAGGTGGGATGCACAGGTACCGAAAGCTTTGTGCTTGCCCAGCCCAGATCCCATCCTCAGGATGGTGAATAGGATGCGGCCGTAGGAGATGAGGATGACTGATATGGTGGTGACCTCGTTGAAGCCCCCGAAAGCAAGTAACAGCACTTGGTTGAGGCGCGTATCAGAGCAGGCCAGTTTCGACAGCGGTGGCCCATCACAGAAGAAGTGGTCAATGACGTTGGGGCCACAGAAGGACACTCTGAGCGCAAACCCCGTGAACATGACAGAGTTAAAAAACCCAACCATGTAGGACCCAGCCAAGAGGGAAACACAGACCTTCTGGGACATGACGATGGGGTAGAGCAGGGGGTTACAGATGGCGACGTAGCGATCGTAGGCCATCACAGCCAGGAGATAACTCTCCACAACTACAAAAACAACATGGAAATGCAGCTGTACGAAGCAGCCAGCAAAAGAAATAGTCTTCCTCTCTGACGAGAGGGTCAGCAGCATTTTGGGTGTCACAACTGAGGAGTAGCACAGATCCAAGAAGGACAAGTTGTTGAGAAAGAAGTACATGGGGGTTTGAAGCTGGGGATCAAACCAGACAACAGCAATGACGCCAAGGTTTCCCACCACGGTGGTGACATAGACGAGCAGGAAAACCACGAAGAGGGTAACCTGGAGGTTGGGGCGATCTGTGAACCCCTTGAAAACAAATTCTGTCACCGTAGTCCAGTTTTCCCAAGCCATTAGTGGGCAAGAGACTCACAGTTCGCAGGCAGGGAGGCGATTGCCATTAGATCAATTATGCTGACTTGATCCCTTAATTATTAGTGGGTTTTAATCCTGTGGTCCTTAGATAATGAGGGCATTTCCTAATGAAACACTGCCGGACACCCTGCCAGGATGCTCAGTTAGTCCAAAACCACCTGGCCATGTGGGGACTCACATCTGCCATCCTAAACCAAGCTTTTCTTGGTTAAAACACTGCTTATCTCCTACCCTCACACTCTGATTTCAAGAAAAGAAGTATAAATCTAACAAAGTTCTCCCTCGGACATCACCATGGTCTTCACTATATATGTGCGTTTCCATCTGTCTGCAGTTTTTGGGACATTAGGGGAAGAGCAGCTCACATTCGTTAGCGTTTGTTCTGCTAATACGCAAGCTGGAGGAATACCCGTGTTCACGCTGCTGTTCAGGTTGACGATGTCCCAGAGACTCTTTTTATTACCCCCGGTAACTCGAGGTTGGAATTTGTCGCTCGGGGCTTCTTATTCTAAGTGCTCAGAAACAAAAATAACATGGTTTTGTGGGTTTTTTTTTTTTTAATAAGCGATTGCTAAGTCAGTGGCTACTTTGAGGAATAAACTGCATTTCAATCACTGCTCTCATCTCATGAGAATAAATACATGGACAGAAAAATATATGCATATACCTTTCCTTTTCCAATATCTCCCAGCTTAGGTGGTGACTGGCTAAAAATTGCGCTTTTCCCTTTATTTCTATCACTTAACTTACATTTTAAGCAAATGATAACTTCCCGAGTATTTTGAAACAACTGATTAACATGCCAAATTAGGGTTAGAAAGTCAAATTTCCTTTTAGAAAAAAAAAGCTGTAATATAACTATGTCCCAAACACAGATATTTGAGAGTAGTTTAAGTGTAGTTCCCCTTTTTTTCCCTATAAGAAAGGCTCGGTTCGCCCTCATGCCGGGCTGGATTAAGCTTCAACTTGTTTTTTATTCCCTAATCCAGTTCTCTGCTTGACCCCAAAGACTCTCAACTGCCCTGGGCTCCCGCTTGCCACCAATTCCACCGCCATCCCCCTGAGATGCCACCTCTTCTGGTTTCCCATTAAAGATCCAGCCTTTTTCAGCCTGAACTGCTTTAGCCCTTAGTTTCTCCAAGGCCGACAGAATCTGCACCTTTTTATTTCTGAGGGGAAAAAAAACTGGAAAAAATAACGAGAGAAAATTAGACAATATCCCATCAAATTCACTTGAAAGTCTGTGTGCTCATCTCATAAATAGGATAAAACAATTAATACGTCCCCAAAAAGGATTGTTCCTGGGGAGAGGGCAAACAATGTGACACACTAAAGATTTCTTCTGTACACGTATATATATTTGTCCCAGTATAACTCTTACCACTAGGCAAGGATATATTTTCAAAGAGAAATGGCAATTCGCTGCTCTTGTGACAATCAGTGCTACAGTTCTTTGCCATCGCCTCTAATCAGATCTTTCTTACCCATCGGCGTGATTCTGTTGCACAGAATCTTCAGTGACTTAAGAAAAATATTGGTTTTCCACCTTCTAGCTTGGCTTACAAATCAGAACTTCGGGGAAGCAAATTTATTCCGAGTCTCCTTTTCTTCACCTGTTTTCTTAATTCTACATGGTGCTGGATGTCCATGCACGGCTGCGTCTCCCAGAGGCTCTTGTCTTCACTATTTATTGCTTTCCAGCTTAGACGGTCGGGATAAACTGCCAACAGCCTCCTTGGGCGCATCTCCCCATGCCGATCACTCTCGCTTTTTCTCCCCTTCAGATATAATTGGAAAGTTGCCTTAGTGATTGCAAGAGTTAGAGGTCCAGAGCGATTACCTCCTCAACCCTTGAGACAGGTTGTCTTCTGGGAGCCAGAACGCACCAAGATCAGAAGGTGCCGTGAGGTTATGGAGAAACAGCATCTCCCACAGACGACATCCCAGCAGCTTGTAGCTATGGAAACACTGGAAAGATTTACCAATATTTACAAAGCCTGGAAAATCATAAAGAACACCCTACCCATTTCCAAAACAAAATGTCACCAACCTACTGGAGACCATAATTCTAATATCAAATTAGGAAATGGCAGGGGTACTAGGGACCAGAGAATAATACATTTAACGTTATATTTATTTCCCTCACTGAGAATACCATCTCCCATGTAGGGACAGGGCCTGGATGGAGCAACTGGCCAAGGAGCAAGCACTAGCTTGGATGTTGGGTGCAGAGGGTGGTGGGTTGTACTTGGAGGCTGGCAAGTGCCACAGGGGGTTGTCCTCTTTAATCTCTTCAAATAGAGCCGAGGGGGACACCATGTTGTTCAGGGGACCATCTCACAGTACCTGAGCAAGGCAAGTAGGGCAGACCCAGAGAGCTGAGCCAAATTCAAACAAGACTCCAGACCATCAGGCAAGTTGGTGATGATGAGGCAGGTCCAAGGTCAAGCCAAGTCAATCCCCTGGTCAGGGTCAGGTCCAGCAATTGCTGTGAAGGTCCATGGTCAGGCAAAAGCGGGGATCAAAGGAGTCCATAGGTGTGCACACCCATTGCTAAACTGGAAACCAGCACTCCCCTAGCATAACCCAAGAGAAGAACAAGCTCTCTGGGCTGAGCTTAAATAGAGCTGATGGGCAGATGGACAGAGGGTGGGGATGAAGACCCCAGGTGAGGCTGGTCAGGGCCATTAAGGCCTATTAGGTCACTCTGGGAGAGAGTAATTACTGTCTGAAAATGCCCATTTCTCACCCTTGAACACAGTGGAAGCCCAGAGTCACTGGTTCAGGTGTGGACATCTGTCCTATAGGTACCTAAATGTCAGTAATCCCACCCTTGCTGGAAAATTGTTCTGCCCAGTGTTCACAGAGAGACATCAGCAGCTCCAGAGGTGGAGCTAGTTGTGCTTTATGAACCATTTGGGGCTCCTCTGAAAGACAGAAAATGCCTCTAAACGCATTTTCATTCTGCTGGCAAGGTCAGACCCAAAGCTTTGCATGGCCACAAGTATCTCAGAAGCTCCACACGAGCTGGTCATCACTGCCGCAGTGTCTGCGCTCAGCGATGGCTCATCCATGCGTGATGTCTTTCAGATACCCAAAACAGCACAATGGCTCTCAGGATTGCATTTCACCCATTCTTCTTCTTCCTCCTCCTCCTCTTCTTCTTCTTTTTCTGCCTTTTTTTTCTCTTCTTTTTCTTCTTCTTCTTCTTTTTCCTCTTCTTTTTCCTTTTCTTCTTTATCTTCTTTTTCTTCTTCCTCCTCTTCTTCCTCCTTTCTTCTTTTTCTTCTTCTTTTTTCTTTCTTCTTTTTCTTCTTCTTTTTTCTTTCTTCTTTTCCTCTGGTAAACCCTGCCGCGAGGAACCCTGGAGGCTTTCTCCCAGGAGTCCACAAGGGACCCTATTTATAGCCCCATCACCCACAAGCTATTGGAGCTTGGGAAGGAGCACGTCTCTCTCCACATCAGGTAGGTAGTAGAGGTTAAGCGGACGCATAGAGGTTCTCCTCCACATTCAGGATAAAACTTTGGCTCCCATCACTCGATAGCAGCAAAGGCTCCGGAGGAGCCCTAATGCCAAGACTGCGTTTAGGCAGTGGTTTTTCTTCCTCAAGTCCTCATGTCCTCTTTTTTGGGTCTCTGTCAGAAAACAACCTTACCAAAGTAGGTTTTCTTTAGAATAAGAGGGAGTAATGGCTTGTGCAAAATGTTCTTCTTTTACTTAGGAACCTTAAAGCAAGGTGAACTGGTTTATGCAAGCGTTAAGTAAGGACGAGTCTTATTTTGCTATAAGGAAATGCAACATTTCAAATATGTAGTCATTAACAAATCAGCCTTTGGAATCATCAAGTTTTAAAATTAACTCTGTTTTCAAGTAATCATCTTAACTTCATGCCCGTGGTTTTAGGATGTTTCGGCGTGCTGGAGCTCCTAAAAGTATAAATCACAAATTTACCACTGTGAATTTTATCCATTGTCAATGATATATAATAATATGATAAATGTGATTTGAAAACTGGAATTATAATTAAAAGCCGAGGGAAAATGTCTGGAGGTCATTAATGTTGTGTAATCTGTGATTTCACTGGGACTATGACTTTCTCTTGCTCCAGGTTTGTGGTTTTTATGCTTATGAGGTTCCTCTGAGGTGTCTGCTGAAACAAATTTCTTTCAAACTGAAAGGGAATAAGGATGGGATTCTTTTTTTTGACTCTGAAAACACACGTGCTAGAATAAATCCATAGTTTTAAGTATCCAATCATGGGGGTGTGGGGGGGAAGACATTTGGATTGCTTCAACTCACTCCCTGTTCTTTTCTAAAAGCCTCAACTGAAAAACAAAAAACATACAATTTGGGTTTAGAAAATGTATCAGAATATACCAAAATGTGGCAGTTAATCTGATGATTGCTTGGAGCGAAATATGGTCCAAAAGTGAAACTCTACGCTTTCTCATTTTGATATTTTTCTTCCTTTTGCCTCAGCAGGTAACATCTGCGTTACCTGGCTTTATTCTTTAGGTAACGGAGCGGACAGATGCCTCAGAGCAGTGCCTAAAACAGGGCAGATCAATGTCTTTTTTTCTTGTAAAATAAGTATTTCATTAACATGAGCAACAGGGTGTAAATGCTTTGCATTTCTCAAGCACGGCATTTTTTGCAGAAAAGTCCACGGAAAGGCTAACTGGAATATAATTATTAAAAACAGCTGTTTGGATGAATATTTACCATCATCAGACATTTGCCAAACTTATGTTTTCTACAATGCCTTTTTAAATATTTTCAGTGAAAAGGGAATCCGGTCTAATTTTTTTAGTAAGACATTGGTGAATGTAATGGCATTGTCTTCCAAAAGCCATAGCTGTACTGTGCATGACGTATGGGCATACAGATACCCACATCTCTAATGGTATATGGTTTCTTTGCACTTGTGGTGAAATATTATTTAATAGAGTCGGTGTTTTCCATAGGAATACTTGACTTAGACAAAGCTGCTTTTTTTCCAAGAGAAAACTCAGTGTAATCAGTAAATATTTATTTATCAAATGAACCATTTCAACCAGACAAGTGTATGGAGGAGACGTTCTATTTTTTTTTTTCTTCTTTTATTTTTTCATATCCTCTTTTTTCCACAGATACAAGTAAGGGAAGAAAATGTTTATCAGCTCTAACCACACAATTAATAAATTTGTCCTCCTGGGACTTGCCGAGAGCCCGGACGTTCAGCTCCTGCTCTTTGGGGTGTTTCTACTCATTTATGTGTTCACCCTATTGGGGAACGTTGGCATGATGACCCTGGTTAGGACTGACCCACACTTGCACAACACCCCCATGTACTTCTTCCTCCACCACTTGTCCTTTACCGATGCTTGTTACTCCACGGTCATCATGCCCAACATGCTGGTGTCCTTCATCTCGAGGAACAAAAACATTTCCTTCGCCGGCTGCGTGACACAACTTTACAGCTTTGTTTTCTTCGGCATTGTGGAATGCTACCTTTTGGCCATAATGGCATATGACCGCTACGCTGCTGTGTGCAGCCCGCTGCGATACGTGGTCGTGTTGCCCAGGACGGTCTGCATCTGGCTGGTCTCAACTTCCTACCTCCTTGGCTTTCTTTACGCAGCGATATACACCAGCTGCACGTTTGGGGGACCTTTCTGCAATTCCAACGTAATCAACCATTTCTTCTGCGACATCGGCCCCTTGCTGAAGCTCTCCTGCTCCGACAGGTTTCTCAGGGAGAAGGTCATCTTTGCCTTCATTAGCCTAAATGGGATTAGCACCAGTGGAATCATCTTGATCTCGTACCTGTACATTCTCTCCGCCATTCTGAGGATGCACTCGGTGCAGAGCAGGTCCAAAGCCTTCAACACGTGTGCCTCCCACCTGATGGTCATCTCCTTGTTCTATGGGACAGGGTTCTTCATGTACCTGCAGCCCAGCACCAGCCACAATGGCCTAGACAAGGTGGCCGCCGTGTTTTACACATTGGTGACCCCCCTACTGAACCCCATCATCTACAGCCTGAGGAACAGAGAGGTGAAAGAAGCTTTTATGAAACATATGAAGACTCTTTGTCTGCGTTGAAATGGGGAGGGAGGGTCTGCCACTGTCATGAGCAAGTAGTTCTTTGGTCGCAAGGAGGTAGGGCTTATAATAAAGTTTAAATTTGACTTTACCTTCCCAAAGGTTAGCATTTTCTTTCCCAGTCTTATGCGGATGCAATGGTGGGGGAAGACTGGGGGACACACTGTGCTGTTATTTCCTTTCCATAGTTGTAAGATATAATCGTGGGGATGTGTAAATTTGTGGGCTTTAAGTTCAAAATCCTGTACTTGAGTTCTAAACGGATTAATTAGATGGGCACAGGGAGCTGCAGGGACTCAGCTGACGCTGAAACCAAATCAACCCAATCCTCCACGGTCATCACGTCTTATGACAGCATCTCAAAACGCATGTTAATTTTGACTATCGCGCAACTTTGAATTTGGAGGCGCCTTGTATAAAGCAGAAAATAGGTTTATCTGAACAAAATAAACACGTTTCTCTGCAAGGAGCACCAGCTATTTTGGTAGATCTATAGGAACTTCACAATAGTGGCTTTAAAAGTATTTTTGGCAAGTTTTCTATAATTCTGCAAATGACAGCAGGGAAAACTGCAGCATACTTTTTCAGAGGCAATTTTGATGCCGGCAGGGTTAGTCTCAAAGTTATGCCAAATCATTTTGTGGATTTTGGCTAGCTTTTAGGCATAGCAGAAACAAATTGAAAACTTTATTTTAGTCTCATTAAAATGAATTTTAAAAAGCTTTATTGAAACAAAACGTTCAGTATCCTGAACAAATAGCACTCCGTGACTTCAACTGATCTCCTCAGAAAGGTACAAGATATACATAGGTCCTTGGTGTGTCTATATATGTGGGATATGGCGTGTCTTTGGCAATGAATATTTATTTTGAATCAGGACTTTGCAGTTCCAGCAGTTTCTACGAATCAGCCAAGCTGGGTTTTGTCCTCCAAGACAAGCACCATGCAACTCAGGCTCCGTACACTAATTAATTGTGTCCTTTCCCTCCCGTTTGTTTACTTGAAAAGAGGCAGAGGCAGAAAAAATGACACCGGAAAAATGACACAAAACTTCAGATTAGTTCTATAGACTTCTTGAAGTGGGCATGAGCCAGATCAGAAGTTGGGTACCGAAGTAATGTAGTAGGTATTTTCAGTAGATATGTTATTTGTGGCCCAGAAAAAATGGTTTTTTTCACATCTGAGCTGTCTGAAAGTGCTGAACCAATTTTCTAGCTGATGGTAGTAGAGGTGGAAAAAATAAGTGGAGGTAAATTCACAAAGCAGAAGGGAAGCACGGGCCCTCCGTCTGTATGTCTGTAGGGTGCTCAGCCAGGCACTGGGGCGCCCACTCAATGGTTCTGCATGGAAAACTACCTCCAAATACTCTGGAAAAGGTAGTTTCCACTCGTCGCCATCACTCTTGCACAAATAATATAGAAACACAACACGTGCGGTATTCTCTGCAGCCAGGCAGGCAGTAGAGCCCCAGTGGGCTCAACGTTGCATCTCCTCTTGCTTGAAGGAGAAAGAGCTGCTGCCCACCCTCGAGCAAGTCAGAGGGGGCTTTGCCTGGCCACAGCCCTCCAAACGAGTCCGCAGACATTGCAAAAGTATTTGCCTTTCGAATACCTTGGGTGAACGTTTTGACCACCACTGAGCTTGTGAATAAATGGGAGGAAGTGCTTGGCTTTTTTTGTCCTTTGAGATTTTCAGTGAATTTCAGAATTTGCTTGATGGTTCTCCAAACTCATTTGGGTTTTTTTGTTTGTTAGAGTATTGAATCAAAAAAAAAAAGGCCCACAGAATTTTTTATCTGCTGTTGTGACACTTCATGATCAGTGGCATCAATATTGTGCTTAGGGATTGCAACACACCAATATAACAGCAGGGACACGGGCCATGTGAATTGGGAAACCGTGAGATATAAGGTGGGGATTCACCATCAAGCAGAGGAGGGAATTGAACTAACATACTTGGTCATTAGATCTTGGATAAACTAAGAGATTCATGAATATCCCCTTGCTTTTATTACTAGGTGGTTGAGTAAGGTGGTTATTTGGCATCCCCCTGTCGCTGATAGAGAGGTTCCGAAAATGAGGGTCTGAAATAGTTGGCATGAACACCTCCAAGAGTTTGGCTTGCTGCTTTCCTCTCTCTATGCTTGTTACTAGCCAGCACAGTAACGTCAAAGGAGGTTAAAAGGAGAGCTCAACTAAATCCAATCCATGGAGAAGCTAAAGAATCATAAAATCACAGAGTGGTTCAGGTTGGAAGGGACCTTTAAAGCCCATCTAGTCCAACCCCCCTTCCACGAGCAGGGACACCTCCCTCTAGACCAGGTTGCTCAGAGCCCCATCCAACCTGGCCTGGAATGTTTCCAGGGATGGGGCATCTACCACCTCTCTAGGCAACCTTGTCCAATGTCTCACCACCATCACCATAAAAGAATTCTTTGCTATATCTGGTCTAAAGGAGGAAATGCTTTTGGGAACAAGTCCATGTAGAGTTCAAGACACAGACGGTAGCTCAGGTTGCCCAGGGAAGTTGTCGATGCCCCATCCCTGGAGGTGGTCAAGGCCAGGTGGATGAGGCTTTGAGCAGCCTGGTCTAGTGGGAGGTGTCCCTGCCCACGGCAGGGTGTTGGAACTGGATGATTCTTAAGGTCCCTTCCAACCCAAACCATTCTGTGATTCAACTGCCAGGTGTTTGCAGAAGGCAGCATGGGCATGTGCCTACTGGGAAAGGCAGCAGTTGTGGGGCCACTGGGCAAGCAGGGCCAGCAGCAGGGCTCATGGTCCTGCTGCGTCCCCTGGCAGAGGGAAGGGTGGGACACATGCGCTGAAGGTCTGTGCTCGGCTGCTCAGCAGGAGATGGAAGAGGAGGACCTCCTTGATGACACGCTCTGAAAGGCTGCTGATGGCATGTGTGATGCCCAGGTGGCCAGCAGACTTGTGGCTTTGGGTGTGATTGGAACCAAGAGCACCTGGGGCAAGAGGAGTTTGTACAGGGAAGATTTGTTGCCCTTTAATGATAAGGGAGTGAGTCCCTGAGAATAAAAGAGGTCATAAGGCAGGATTTAAGCTGTGAACTGGGAGGTACTGATAGCTGTGGAAGAGCATTTTGACAGGGCTACCATGAAGCCTGGAGCTAATGTCCCGTGTACGTCTGAAAAGAACAAGAGGAGGGGAAAAAAAAGCTACATGCAATAAAATACAGAAGATAAATCAGACTGTTTACAGTATTTGGTGACAAGCACAAGGCGGTAGTCGAATGAAAGCAAGACTTGAAAATGTTTCCAAACCAAACCTGGAAGTCAGAGTAATAGGGTGGGGAAACAAAAGTCCTTGGTGTGAAGGGAAGCTACGGTGTCCTCTATCACAAACCCAGCAGATAAATGTTGTCTCAAGGCTACTTCCACTTCACAAACTCCCTCAGGGCATTCTTCACCTCCCTGTTCCTGAGGCTGTAGATCAGGGGGTTCAGCATGGGCACCACCAGCGAGTAAAAGACAGAAAAGGTCTTGTCCGTGCGCAGGGTGTCGCTGGGCCTCGGTCGGAAGTTGAGGGCGAGGATAGACCCGTGGAAGATGGTGACTCCAGCCAGGTGAGAGGTGCAAGTGGAGAAGGCTTTCTGCCGGCCCTTAGCAGAGCTGATCTTTGAGACGGCAGAGAGGATGAAGGCGTAGGAGACCAGGACGGCCAAGATGGTCACCAACTCCACCAGTCCCCCGAGGCCAAATACCAGATGCCTGTTGACGTGGGTGTCAGAGCAGGAGAGCGCTAGAACTGGCATGAGTTCGCAGTAGAAATCGTCAACCTTGGCTGGCCGGCAGAAAGGCAGGCTGAAGGTGAAGTCGGTGTGCACCAAAGAGTGCAGCAGGCCAAGCACGTACGAACCGGCCACCAGCAGGATGCAGACCCTGTGAGACATGACAGATGTGTAAAGCAAAGGGTTGCAGATGGCTGCGTAGCGGTCGTACGCCATCACGGCCAGAAGGAAGCACTCGGTGGTCCCAAAACCTATGAAAAAAAAAAGCTGGGTGGCGCAGCCGGCCAGAGAGATTTTCTTCTCCATCAGAAGGTTCATTAATGTCCTCGGCGCCACCACCGATGAGTAGCAAGCATCTAGGAGGGACAAATTGCTAAGGAAAAAGTACATGGGTGATTGAAGTTGTTTGCTGCTCCTGATCAGCGCAACCATGCCCAGGTTCCCTGCCAGTGTGATGAAGTAAATGAGGAGGAAGAGGACGAACAAAGGCCCTTTTAGTCGTGGGTCGTCGGTCAGTCCCGCAAGAGTCAACTCCGTAACTTGCTCGCTTTGATTTGCCGCGGCCATCTTCTCCAAAAGCGCCGCAGGTTGTGTTCGTAGAGCTGGAATTGAAATAATAAATTAATGGAAAAAGATCAACAATCCCCGGCGCCTGTCCTGGCTACCCCTCTCATGAGTGGAAGTTTTTTCCATTTTAAATCAACATGCACCAGAAAACGATTTGTCAAGACAGCGGGAATTTTATTTCAGTATCAGTTATTCTGCCACGTGCTCAATTTTTCACTCGTTCTGATATGTGTATGCATTTACCTATTGTACACACGTAGTATATATCACATTTCAGTGTAACTCTCCCAAGTTCTAATAAGAAAGAGTAAAAGAAAGGCTTCGGGGATTCCTATAATGAATTAGTGATATCAATAATGAAAATAGACTTTTCGCAGAATTTGAACTACAATACAACCTTTCAAATTTTAGGACCCCTTCCCAGTGGAATTTTTTTTTAAAAGATTATTTTGCTGGCGTGCCTGCAGAGAGGAAAAAAAATGAAAATCCCCCTTACTCTTCTATAACTTTTCATTTAATTTGCTAATTTGGGGTTATGTTTTTATAGAGTGTATGGAAACAGTAAGGTGCCACCATTTGAGAGAAATGAAACGTTTTGGTTTTTTTTTTTTTTTAAAAAAGATGGTACAACAAATCTTTCCCTTTAACCTTTCTCTACGTCATTCTAGAACTCGTCATTAGAACATCATTCTAAGGTTCATATTTAGGAATTTTAAACATGTGGAAATGCACCAACGCATCCCAACTTTTCATCCAAGAAACCGGTGAGAAATACGGAGCAGCTCTCCAGAGTGGTCCAGAAGCAGCCACTGTAACATAAATATGTAGTTAAGACAAACCAAGAAAATTGTTGGACAAACTGGGCCCACTTTTAGTCGAAGCTCACGGAAAATACTGTGACTAAATCCCGTTAGGGGAACGAGTACGGCTTTCCCAGCAGGAAAACCGGCAGATAAATCAGTGTAAAACTGGCATGAATGAGCCTGGTTTATATTCATAACGGGAAAATCAAATGAACGTTGTACGTCAGAAAAACTCAACCGTTTATTGACAGAGCTACGGGGGGGCAAAAGCACGGCAGGAAAACCTGTGGAATCACCAAACTCCTCTGCAATTCCCCAGCACTGCAGAGAGAAAAAAGGATTACAACCGGTGTTTTCTCTGCTGACTGGCATTATAACCTTCAAAAAATTATATATATATATATATATATATAAAAAAATGGGTAATATATCCTTCAAAAAATTCCTGTGTCCTGCGATTTTCCTTCGTCTCTTGTTTATTGCTCTTGCGTGCAAAGAGTAACTCGTCTTGGTTTGGCTAATGAAGGTATAATGAGGACAACCAAATTAATGTTTACACCCCTCGCCTCCGAAGGAGGAAGCCGTTCTCCTGCCCTCTTGCTTCCTGCAAGGAATTATATGTTATGTTCTGCAAGGCTGATATATATCCCCTTAAAATTACGGATCACCTTAAAGTTTCAGCTATANCGCAGGTTGTGTTCGTAGAGCTGGAATTGAAATAATAAATTAATGGAAAAAGATCAACAATCCCCGGCGCCTGTCCTGGCTACCCCTCTCATGAGTGGAAGTTTTTTCCATTTTAAATCAACATGCACCAGAAAACGATTTGTCAAGACAGCGGGAATTTTATTTCAGTATCAGTTATTCTGCCACGTGCTCAATTTTTCACTCGTTCTGATATGTGTATGCATTTACCTATTGTACACACGTAGTATATATCACATTTCAGTGTAACTCTCCCAAGTTCTAATAAGAAAGAGTAAAAGAAAGGCTTCGGGGATTCCTATAATGAATTAGTGATATCAATAATGAAAATAGACTTTTCGCAGAATTTGAACTACAATACAACCTTTCAAATTTTAGGACCCCTTCCCAGTGGAATTTTTTTTTAAAAGATTATTTTGCTGGCGTGCCTGCAGAGAGGAAAAAAAATGAAAATCCCCCTTACTCTTCTATAACTTTTCATTTAATTTGCTAATTTGGGGTTATGTTTTTATAGAGTGTATGGAAACAGTAAGGTGCCACCATTTGAGAGAAATGAAACGTTTTGGTTTTTTTTTTTTTTTAAAAAAGATGGTACAACAAATCTTTCCCTTTAACCTTTCTCTACGTCATTCTAGAACTCGTCATTAGAACATCATTCTAAGGTTCATATTTAGGAATTTTAAACATGTGGAAATGCACCAACGCATCCCAACTTTTCATCCAAGAAACCGGTGAGAAATACGGAGCAGCTCTCCAGAGTGGTCCAGAAGCAGCCACTGTAACATAAATATGTAGTTAAGACAAACCAAGAAAATTGTTGGACAAACTGGGCCCACTTTTAGTCGAAGCTCACGGAAAATACTGTGACTAAATCCCGTTAGGGGAACGAGTACGGCTTTCCCAGCAGGAAAACCGGCAGATAAATCAGTGTAAAACTGGCATGAATGAGCCTGGTTTATATTCATAACGGGAAAATCAAATGAACGTTGTACGTCAGAAAAACTCAACCGTTTATTGACAGAGCTACGGGGGGGCAAAAGCACGGCAGGAAAACCTGTGGAATCACCAAACTCCTCTGCAATTCCCCAGCACTGCAGAGAGAAAAAAGGATTACAACCGGTGTTTTCTCTGCTGACTGGCATTATAACCTTCAAAAAATTATATATATATATATATATATATAAAAAAATGGGTAATATATCCTTCAAAAAATTCCTGTGTCCTGCGATTTTCCTTCGTCTCTTGTTTATTGCTCTTGCGTGCAAAGAGTAACTCGTCTTGGTTTGGCTAATGAAGGTATAATGAGGACAACCAAATTAATGTTTACACCCCTCGCCTCCGAAGGAGGAAGCCGTTCTCCTGCCCTCTTGCTTCCTGCAAGGAATTATATGTTATGTTCTGCAAGG